>JAGDQP010076122.1:0-10091 GCA_022664845.1 Lepisma saccharinum
AGAACGTCCTCTGTTCTAACTTGAGTAGTTCTGTTAGTTAAGAAATTATTAAGCCAGCGAATGATGGTTGTTGGTAAGTTTAATGAATAGAGCTTGTATAGAAGTCCGTCATGCCAGACGGTGTCAAACGCCGAGGTCAAGTCCATGAAGACCGCTGCAGCTTTTTTGCCTTTATTCAATGCTCTCTGGACGTCCGTGGTGATTCTGATGAGCTGATCTATTGTGGAAATTTTTGTACGAAATCCTGCCTGGCTATTAGTGATTAAGTGTTTTTCTTCTAAATATTGGTTTAATCTTTTGGTAATGACTGTTTCACATAATTTAGCAATAGTGTTGGTTAGTGTTATTGGACGATAATTATCAGAAATAGATTTACTTTTGTTCGCTTTCGGAATAAAAATAGTGAAGGCTGCTTTCCAAGATTCAGGCAGAAAACCAGTTCTAATTGATGCATTAAATAGCCGTGTCAAAATTTTGAATAAAATATTAGGAGCTTTCTTTAGTGCGATATACGGTATGGAGTCCGGACCTGGAGCTGTTGATTTCTTCTTTTTTAATATATTGATAATTTCTTCTTGGGAAATTTCATCAAGAAGTATGTCACTGAATCCGTCATTATAATCCCGCCTATCCAACTCAACAATGTCTATGGAATGATCTATTATGGCACGTATATTCTCGGATGTTCTTACTACCTCCCTCTGAATTTCTTCAGGATAATCCCGATCGTCTTTGGTTCTTTCTTTAAATTTGTTGTAGAAAATGTTTGTGAAGTCTTTATTATCTATTATAGGAATGTTGTCTATTTGGGCTGGTAATGTCTTTCTTGTTGTTTTGTTGGTTTTTGCCTTAATGGTTTTCCAGAATATTTTAGGGTTTTTGTAATAAGCTTCCTGCAAAATAGATATATGTTCGTTAATTTTTTGTTCTCTAAACAGTTTGATTTCTTTTTTGATAATTTTGTTTAATCGGTTAATTTCTTGTTTTAAATAATCGGAGGGACGTTTGTGAAAATCTCTGGATAGCTGATGCTTATTTCTGATTAATTGCACTAAATCTGCTGGTAATCTTTCTGCGCCAAGAATAATCTTTTCTTGTGGAACCGTATGTTTAAGTGCAGACTGCAATGTTTGTATAATTGTATCATTGACTTTGTTTATGTCATCTGAGTTTGTGATGGGAGTGTCTATATTTTCTAATTCTCGTTGTATTCTTTGTTGATATAATTCCCTATTTGCTTTATTGTAATTGATGCGTGTAATTACATGTTGAGTCTTGTCAAGTTTGAGTCGGAAATGTAAATATATTTCGCCATGATCTGTTGCAAGACTCTTTTGAACCAGTTTGTAAATAAGATTTTTGTGGATAGCAGGAGACAGCAGAATTCTATCTGGCGCCGATTCAACATTGTTCATGAAACGGGTAGGTCCTACATTTACATTTATGAACGGTGATTGTAAGAGATGTCTGAATAAAATCCCTCCATTGTCGTCCGTTGTCCTGTCACCCATTAATGGATGCTGACAGTTTAAGTCAGCAATTAGAACAACATTTCTATACTTTTCAAGGTGTTTAATTAAAGGTATACTACTAGTGACGTTGGTTTGTGGGTTTGAATAGAGGGTAGCCACATAAACGAAGTCACATAGCCACATAGGTGAAATAGTGAGATAAGGAGAGGTGTAGTGTTTGCATCCTGAAGTTCTGTAGGCAGTGTTATTTCTTGTGCCGAAATACAATTTCTTACTATGATTGCCACTCCTCCCTGTGATGTAGCTTTGTCCTTTCTGAATATATTATATCCTTTTAATTTAATTGGAATTTTTGTAATTAATTTCGTTTCGTTTAAAATGATTATGTCTATTTGTTGGTCCTGAGCCAGCTGGATAGTCTCATGAAGCTTCTCCCTAATTCCGTTTATATTTACGAACATAATTTTTAGAATTGAGTTGGATGTTAGTTTGGAACCAATATCATTATTCAATGCCGCCATCATTGACCTGACTATTGCTTTGATGAGTATAAAAGTTAGATTTTTGTTTTTTAAAGAATTCTTCTATGGAAACATGAACATGACCGTCAGTAGAGGTAATGATGTTCAATCTACAATTTAGTAATTCTTCTGAAGTTTGTTTTATTATATTAGTTAGTTTGTTTAGCTGATCTTGCGGTGTCATCATTGCGAAAATTGAGGTTACCCATTTGACTATGTCAGATTTCTTTAGTTCAATTGTATCATCTTTATTAGTATCTTCTGTTTCATTAGGTAGGATATTACCATTGCTTGTTGCATTTACAGTTTGTGAATTTGTTTCAATGTTATTTTGATTTACAATATTAGAATAATTAGTGTTCTTGTCAGTAGGATCAATTCTGTATATTTTCTGTGGTATTAAATTTTGACTAGTGTGAGGTCTACGTGGGCAGTTCGAAGCCGCTGTTCTATGCCCATTAATCTTGCATGTCCCACAAAAAAGTCTATTAGGAACTACTCTGCAAGTGTAGCTAAGGCGTGCCTCTCCACACTTGTAGCAAGATGGCTTTTTTGAACATTTACCTTCTGCATGATATTGTTGACATGTTCTACAGGGAAGTGGTCGACCCCTAGTCTTCGATTCCTCTACCCTATATCTGTTATATCCTATGGAGACCCCATTTGTAATTAAGTAGCTAACGAGTTTGGGATCTGTGTGAAGAGTCTGACTAGCGGTAGTGGACCTCTGTCATTTATAATCCTGGTAGCATTGGTAATAGGTAATCCTTTTTGTTTGAGATGTAATTTTAGCTTGTTTATATCAGTGTTAGTACTGACCCCCCTGATAACACAAGTAAATGTTGTTTTAGATATTGGTTTGTTAACTGGCTTTCTCTTTTCTTCGAAAGTATTGAATTTTGCCTTTGGGCCAAAAACTGTTTCAGGGAAGGCCTGTAAAAATCTCTTTTTGTCATCTGCATCTTTGAAATGCATTTTAAAATCTTTATGTTGGTTCATGGGATCAATAGTTAATCCTATGTTCGCAAGTCTAGCACAAATTCTGTTTTGGAGTGTGAGTGGATCCATAAATTCTTGGGACATATTACTTAGTATTACTGTGTGATTCATATCTGTTGCCTTATCTGTTTCTTCTACGGAGCTTTTATTATATGTATTTGTGTTTGTAGATTGACTACCATCGACACGCGCACCGACCGCACTATCTAAATGTTGATCATCTTTAGAAGTTGAAGCGCTTTCACTGCCCTTCCGAGAATTATCCTGTAATTTGTTTGTGTTTAGAGGTTGATATTCTGTGTCGTAATTTGTATCCCCAGGATGGACATCATTCTTTGATAAATTTAATGGAGAGTTTGATTTGTTGGATTGTGTAGGAGAATTTGAAGGCGAACGTTCCCTTTCCTTATATGTAATTGACCCAGGAGATGTATTGTTTGATGAAAATTCCTCGGCAGTGTAATCCGATACTGATGCTTGAGGTATTTCCTCATCACTGGAGTATTCGTAATGACTGTCATTACTAATAGTTTCTTTTTGAGACCTTCTTGGAGTGGATTTTTCCGTAATCCTTTTTTGATAATTGACTTTTTTACATTTGGAGTGGAATCTGCATTGCGTGATTTAGTTCTGCCTCTGGTATTTATTGTTGCTTCTTCATTGTTAGAGCAGAGATTATCGTTCTTTCTTTTGCCCACCATTTTGTAGCAAAATTACTCTAATTGAGTTCACGGATAAGGAAAAAGGTAAGGATAATGTCTGAATTCTGGACAGATTTTACTATACTTCCTATCTGTAATTGCAAAAATCTATCAAAACAATACCGATTTCAACCTATTCTTTCTTTGTATTTACTAGGTGTTCCTAAAAACGCCCTTCTCTAAATCCTATTAATTATTCTTTGTAGATCCCACTGGCCCTCAAAACGACCTTTACTAAATTTGAGATCTTATTTTATTTGTACTACGCTATTATTGTATAAATTTCCCTAATCTATGCCTACGCGCGTGCAAGCAAACGAATAAGTAATAAGTCTTATCTTTATTATTAATCAAATTAAAACTTAATTACCCTAGCATGGTATTCATTGTACCTTTTTTAAAAATAATATCCTTATTCCATTAATAGTAATTCTTGTTCCCAGTTATCTTCGAAAGCTACGTGCGCTATTTGTAATCTCTCGTTTAGGTTTTTATTCGTAATCAGATCTTAGTCGAGAGTGCGATTATGTTATGAGTTTCATTAGTTTATTTATAATTTATTTAGGAGACTGACCTTGCCATCTATGAACAGCCTCTGACACGTTTTTGTGTAAAGAATTTGACCCAATGTAATGTTATAGTTCACTAAACTTTATATTAATGAATAATTGTTTATTAAGGTTTCTTATACTGATGCAATCTTCATAAAGTTAGGGTGCGAAATTGTAGGGAGACAAGGGGTATTTCTGGTCACTGAAGATTTTGTGTATGCCCTTGTCCTTTGCACGCATTTACTTATGGTAAATATTATTTCCTATCTTTCATTACGTAGGTCTTCTGGCTCGACAGGCATTCCATTGCATATTAACCTGTCAAACTCCATTGAAATAGATATACGAACGTATTAACTTTCGACATAACTTGAAGTTAAAAGAGGGAATATACACTTCCCAGCAACCACCCAGACATGAAATCCGTCACCATTTTAGTTTGAGGGGGTGTAAACTCAACATTTGGAGTATAATTTGAGTTCTGCAGATTTTTTCATTTTAACTTAAAATGTTAAAGTTTGGGGTATGTGCTCAATAATTTGGGATGGTGATACCCCATTGGCATGTATGGCAGGATCCCTAAATTAAAATAATACCCCCTCTGAAGGATTTCATCTTACTGCATCAATCTCATTCATCACCCACCCCATGAGTAAAATGCAGCCATATGCTGGTGGGTCGACGTCCGGATTTGAGGAGGTTGCCGCCAAAGAAGTGACTAAGCCTTGGTGTCTACCAAGTCGGCATTTGAGCGGCAACCAAACGTTGGCCCAATGTTTGGATTGAAGCTAGATGCCGACGGGGCGGGCTATCACAAGTGGCCAACGTTTGGCTAAGGGCGGCATAGATGGGATCAAGTCGGCGCTCACCATGGACCCGACTCGTCGGTTTGCGGTCGAGATAGGTTAAGAAAACAAGTGACAGTCAGACTACGGTCCACGTTTTACCGCCAAAGGTCCACCGTCGGTCCGTCTTCGTTTTGCTCATGAGCCAATTACTTCGATAGCAGAGTAAGCTTGATCCAAACTTCTAAGTTTGCCCTGTTAAGTGTAAATGTTTGCAACAAGCTTGCAATGATAAGTTTGCAAACTTGAATCATTAATAATAGTTGGGATCTAACAAGTTTGTTGCAATCTTGTCACTTGTCACTAGTGGCAAAATATATCAACGTAACTGTCTACATCCAGCTTGAATCAAACTTTCATCAACTTAGTACAATCAATTTTAAACTTGAATCAAGCTTGTTACTTCAATCGTAACTACACAAGCGAAAATGAACTGAAAATCAAGATTGTCATAAGCTTGCATCCTATAAAGTTAAAGAGTATAGTTAGAACTTCCAACTTTGATGTTGATTCAGCGTCATGATGTCAAATGGGAAGCCATGTGAATTAAAAAGTAGCGGACTCTGGTCTGGAATGTCAAGAAAACTGAAACTTGTCAGGTGTCAACTAGTAAGCATAATCCAAGCTTGATTTTATCTTGCAGACTTATTGTGATAAGCTTGATGCAAGTTTCTGTACTTGACATGTTAAGCTTACAACAAGTTTGAAATAAGCTAACTCTGTATCGGGGATGGTATATGTTAATAGGACGAACCTGTTTACGATGTATTGAAATGCTTATAATAAAACTAGGTTGAATGCTTTAAATGAAGAAAGATTGATGCATTAAAATGGTCCTACTAGGTTTTAGGTTTCACCAGACTGAAAACAGCTTGATAAAATCAAAATTATTGACCTCGAAATTTGAAATCAGTTTATCTCTTCCTGCTATGACGGAGGCGCTAAAGTAAAATTTTCAAACGGAGAAAAGAAATCTGTGAACATGACCTGCCACATTTTTCGTGACATGATAGAAAAACAGTCCGATACATTGAGATAATTGAACTTAAATATGAGATTAGTTCCTTTCAGTGATTCTGCCAGACTTCTCTCCCCCCCCCATTGTGTGGGGTGTAACTCCCCAAATTCTTGAGCGCACCCCAACTTAAATTTTTGTGGTCAAAAAATCGATAGAAATTGTGCAAAACTCCACTTACACCCTCCGAATTTTGAATTTATACCCTCTTTTTCAGGTAAAAGAATCAGGAAATGTAGCTAATGTTCCAATTCCTATTGCAGCAATGTAATGACTTTTTATTGAACATTATGTAGAAGGAGAGTGCATGTATCTCACAATTGAACCCAATAAATCAGATTTCTTATATTCATTATCTGAGTGCCATCTGTTGGTGCTCCCTAGTTTGCTATTAAATTATATCTCTTTCGGTATGTCTCATGCCATGCGCTCCAAGCGAGAAACAGACATTTCAACAGATAAAAATGTGCTGATTGGGTAATCGGAGAGAAAAAAAAGGTGACTATTTTGCAAATGAATATCTCAACACATAAAATCAATACTTCCAATGCAGAGGATATGAATCCATTAAAAAATGCAATTGTGAGCTTTTTTTTAAAAAATGTAAAATGAATAAAATGATGTAGTTTCACGAGTATCTTGGTTGGGAGTGTAGATCACATAAAAATGCCCAGGAGAAACAAAAATTAAATGATTATACTTGGAAATGAAAGTTTCTTCCATCATAGATTTAAATATTTATTAAAAACTCTTTGGAAAACTGTAACTAGAGATTAGATCTGTAGCCATGGCGGGCTAGAATGAGACAGAATCTATTTAAAAAACTTCTTACTAATGCTTATGGAGGTAGTTGTTAAACCCTTTTTTTAAAAAAACATGAAGATAGAGTGGACATTTGAAACCAGTTAAAGTCATAGAATCAAACACTGAAATTATCATGCAAGCACTCTAACTGATAATTTTAATTTATTGGTTATTTTGAGCGACTGAAAACAGAGGCAATTCGATTAATTCCGCACGACTAGAAGTTTCTCTTTACTTTCCTCGCGCATAGAAACTGAACGGATTAAGACACTATTTACCGGGGAGAAATAAGGACAGGTTGAATATTTTCTAGAAAATAGATCCAATGCTAAGAGAAGATTGGAAGAGAAAATTCGCTGCAGAATGCTAATCTTGCTTTAAAGTACCTACCGCTATCTCTAGAACATTGATAATGGTGGCGATGATAATAATGATACTACTACTTTCACCATTAACTGTAATAATAATTATTTTTCACCATAGCTCAGTGGATATATAGTGTTTTCTTCACATTCGGAAGGTCCTGGGTTCGATATCAGCTGCGACCGTGCTGACTGAGGTTTTCCTCAGTAACACGAGGCGAATACCGGAATGTAACCTTTAAGTTAAGCCCTGGCCAAATCCTTCCCACATTCTTTTCTCCATTCTATAGGACTGAACCATATTGGCCTAAAGACCATAAATAAATGCACACTACCGTAAACGAATCCGTACAAAGGTAAAAATAAACTCTATACATTACAAGACCAAATGTTGAAATGACCCATCAGACAGGAATATATATACAAAACAAACATTTGCTTGCTTCAAACATGTGTTAGAACTCCCACAGGCTCTATGAATGAACATATCCTGTTATGTGTATATTACAAATAGGTTCCAAGTTTGATTTCGCACGTCGGGGAAGCTCGTGCTTTGACATTTCATATTAAACCACAAACATTGAATGTGGCGGTTATGCACCTGATTACCTCGCTATTGCAATTTCCTTTCACACCAGGTAGTTTGAATATTTAGTTTGTAAACACGTCTGCGTTTATGTACAAAACATTAACATTATCTTACCGTTTTGTAAATGCTCACACAGTAGGACACATTAATAGAAATTATTCATCGTTTAAAAACCAACAAGATGTACACTGAAATTCAAAGAAAAATAGTGAAGGAAATTTTATGCGTCCAAAATCTGTACAATCTAGTAACAGTGGACACTGTATGGAACATTTATTTGAAGTCTATTGAATATTGCATCGCTACTGCCATCTTGTGGATTTTGTAGAACTTAGAAAGTGTAACTATCTGCTATTTTCTGTCTCTCAGAGTACAATGAAAAGTATAATAAATACACTAATTACTTTTTTTTTTTGTATTTATCTGGGCTGAAATTTACCTTGTTTTGTACTCAGGAACTGTAATATATATATATATATATATATATATATATATATATATATATAAAAAGCTGTGGCTACATCAAGCTGTGACTCTAATCCATTAGCGAGGAAAGCCGAACGAATTGTAGTTAGGCCCGAGGAAAGCCGAAGACAATGCTAAACTGTTCCAGTACTTTTGTCACAGGTTCCGGTTCCTTTCTGCTGGGTTATTCCATGACAAATCATCCAATTTTAATGGTTGCATCAAAGTTTTAGAAATTTTTATTTTTTCGTATATATTAAGATATTTGAAACACTCTTCAAAAAATGCTATGCCATTATTTCTTCCGGGACGACCATATTCCCAACATGGTGGAGGGTGTTTTTTAATCCCGTAAAAAATGTACGGAAACCTGAATATCTCCAAAATCAGAAGAGCTAACGATCTGTAACAGGAACAGTTGTGTATCTCCTGGTGTACTTTGAAGATGTGGAGTTATCTTTTCTAAAAATGAATTCCTTTATTCCAAAAAATAGGCTGACAAATGAGTTACAAATTGTATAAAATTTGGGGTTTAAACTATTATTTTTTGAGGTGAATGATTTGAATTGTATAAAGTTGCATTTTTTTGTAATATTTAGTCCTATCAACCGAGTGTCTTCATGCAAAAATCATGGCCCTAAATAACATCTTTTTATTCTACGGGTGTTCAAACATTACCCTTCACAAAAATGCCGGTTTTTGGGCTTAAATATCTCAGCTGGGTCCCCATGAAAAAAATAAAATTTGGTGTCGATGAAGCTTTGTATGGACCCAAATCATAGCAAAAAAAAATGCAACTTTTATTTCGACGTGGTTTGGTCAGCGTAAGTGGATTTTCTTCGTACACTTCAAGAGATACATAACGGTTATTTTTTTTAGATCTCTAGCTCGTCTGGGTTTTGAGATATTTAGATTTCCGTACATGTCTACGGGAGGAAAAGAAAACACCATCCGCCATGTTGGGAACATGGTCGCCACGGGAGAAAGAATTGAATAACATTTTTTTAAAAAAAGTGGTTCTAATATCCTCAGACATGTAGAAACTCATCTACACAAAATAGACTCATGTAACATAGTGGTGCAACCAGCGTTGGATTATTTGACGTGAAATGACCCTGTAATTTATCTTGGATAAAGTTCTATTTGTTTTCATAGCCTGTCGTGGCGTGTCACCCATTTTGACAGTAAGTGCGAATGTGTTTATTAGAAAAAGCGTGTATTTCCAACGAAGTTTTTAAACTTGTGGTATGTAACGCAAGGAAAAGATTTACTTACCATTCTGCCAGACAATTTCCTTACTCTTCTGTAATCTGATTTACAGCTTTTCTTGATTTCTGCACTTTTAAAGAATAATTGTAGGGTGCAAAAGTCAGGACGGGAGGGTCTTCTTTATCTTAGAAAGAATCAAGGGATACGTTTGATGTTTCGTTTTTTTTTATATATATATACGTGAGAAAATTGATATCTAATCTGACCACTCGCTCGCTCACTCTCTCTTGGCATTATAATCTGTGAAGCATGTATCATTCCAAAGAGCATTGAAACGTTCAACACATGCCCATAAAAGTAGAAGGGAACATTTATTAATAATTAATGTCAGTATTGAGATGTGTTTTCTGAAAGCAGAAAATAAGAAAGTTGGCCTGCACGGAGATGGAACCCAGGCGAACAGCGTTAAAATGTTTAAAAATTAATATATAAATACAAATATATATATATAAATATATATAGATATATATATAAAGATACATATAGTAAAAAAAGATA
>JAGDQP010076124.1:0-10091 GCA_022664845.1 Lepisma saccharinum
TTACATACATTCAACAAAAACTGTTACAGGTGGTAGCTCGTCTGACTACGCATCGGGTGGCACGAGTTCAAATCCAGGCCAGGACACTGGAGAAATTTCCTTCCGTGTTCCCATGCCTGGCGCTCTGAAATGTCAACTTCTTCCTATCGAACTGAGTACCACAGTGTTCTTGGTGAGTGAATTGTTATTAACGTCCTAAATGAGTTGGTGAGCTTCTAAGGACAGTACCTAATGTTTTTGGTAAAGTAGGCTCCGAACCAATCCGTTCAATGAACCCCGGCAGGATTTGAACCCATGACCACGCGCACAGAAAGCGAGTGCTCTAACCTTTCGGCCACCCTGATGTCAGTGTCCTTGGTATTTCTGGGCACTTTGGGAGGTTGAACATCCCATCTCATTTCGTGCCGTTGGTCGAGAATATGTGGAGCGTTGTCTCTACATCCCCCATGCGCCGTGAAGGGTGCACTGTACATGGGACTATTTTTTTACCTTTCATATAATAAATAGCTTTGTCATTGAATTTTAATAAATAGCAAATTTCATCAAATTAGGTAAAATAGAACCTACAATTTCCAGTAAGTGCTTATGAATAGTCCGAAAGCGCGACTGAAACGTTATAGAGGCTACTGCAGATAGAGTACCTGTCATAACACCTACCATGTTTTTATTTTTAAGAAACTGTTTAAAACGTTTTAAACACGTTTTTAGTCTCTAAAAAACGTGTTTAAAAAAACACACAAAAAATAAGTTTTAAACACGTTTTTTTACCAACCCTGCAGGGTGTCTAACCAACCCATTTTGCTGACAATTCGTGACACCCAAATTCTTCATGGACGATGATGTATGCACTGTCATATGAAATACTCAATGCATCCGCCATTGTTTGAATTGTTGACCGCCAGTCTTGTTGGATCAATGCCTCCGCAGCGTCAACATTGCTCTCTGTATGGGGCGTGCGAGGCCGTCCAGAACGGGTTTCATCGAAGACATCCTGCTTTGAACTTTGCACATCAATTACAAACATTTGTGAATGTCATGCAAGTGTCACCATACGTTGCACACAACTGATGATAGATTTCAGGTGATTTATCTCCACTTGACCACAGAAACTGGATCACATTCCGCAGCTCCACTTGATCGAACGTCTCAAGCATAGCTGCCATTTTGGAACAACTGCCTCTCGGCAAGCGCGAGGTTCACACACCTGTCATCTCATGGAGAGGTAGCGAAATACATTTACTTCAAAATGTATATTTCATTTTTGTGAATGCATTTCAGTTTTAGTGTAGAAAATTTACTTGATTACTTTTTGATTTTCCCTCGTACTTTGTTGCCACATTCGAAAAAAAACATTATTTTTTTTGTCCATATCTTCTGTAAATAGATCAAAAAGAATAACGTCATCTCAACTTACCTTAATTGGAATGATATGCGATGGAGTATGTTCCACAGGAAGACCAGCTTTCAGAAGCTTCTCACGTAGGTACCGAACATTCGATTGATGAGCTTCACGAAGGCACTGACCTTCTTTCGATCGCAGAATTTGTACCGACTTCAATGAACCAGCAAGGACCGTCGGAGGCAGGGAGGTAGTAAAAATAAATCCAGCTGCATAGCTTCGAATCATATCAATGAGATTTTTAGTTCCTGCTACATAACCACCAACGTTACCAAAAGCTTTTCCTAAAAGTAAATAATTTCAAATTATTGTACATGTTCATAGCATCATATGGATGCACATATAACGTATGAATGACACCCACAAAACATCTACGAAGATTTTCTGTTTCTCAATTAACACAGTTTTTACTAACAACAATAATGGAAAATCTTACTTCCAACACGCAACGAAATAGACAGCTGGACCAATTTCAGATATTAGAAAAAATACCTGCAAGCTGCCGACATAGCTTAGTTTGGACATATTCAACTCATAATCGACGAGTCTGTTAGGAAAAGGGCATACACGCAATCTCAAATAGAATAACAAAGCCAGTTAATAGGGAAAATGGCAAATACTTTCATATTCTGTAAAATGGTCAAGACATCTACTATCAAGCTTTCCACTGAAATTGATACATGTATAAACAACGTAAGTCCACAAAAGTAAATTTTACATGAGAACGAAAATACTGTTTATTATCAATGTGAGAAATGGTAGTTAGACGTTACTGAATTCTATGTACAGCTCCTCCCATTGTGGCAGAGAATCGACACAAAACTCATGGTGATAGCACTTGCACAGTGCGCTACATGTTTATGTTCATGGACTGATGTTATTGCAAGATTGGGATAGTGATGCAGTTTTATACTACAGGCTGTCCTATTTTTGCAAGAAAAATGAGGCAATCATGTTTGGTACATTAGAATATATTGATAATTGTTGAACATTCCATTTTTGAGTAAAATTAAACATAAAATTTTACTAATGGGATGAAACAAGAAGCTACAGACAAATTGAACACAGCACTACTGTATTATTCTGGCACATGACAAAACAACAATCATGTGTTCGGAGAAGTTCACAAAACAGTTTTCAATCATGTATACTGCATTACTCGCTGGTGATCACATGAGTAGAAGACCAATGAACCAGTTCCTCTTAGAAGTCTTTATGTTGATCTGTAATATATTGCACGAGTTTGCCACTATCTTGTAATTTCAGAACATTGATTGGTAACTTCATATTACAAGCTTTTTCTGTAGGCAAAATCGCATAAAAACGCGTTGACTTTCGTAGTGGAAATAGGTGTTTTACAAGCTATTGATCAGTTCAGCACATTGAACCTTCGACGGACTACTGTGGTAGATGATCATATTTGGCCACCGATTCTTGAAGTCCAGAATGCATTCTCTGTTAACAAGTTGTTCCTGAATGTTTTGTTTGTTCGAGGATGAAACCATAAGTTCTACATACTCATGTAATGAAAATATTCTGTCATCCTTTCTTATGAACCGTTTCAGAGTAGCAAATGTACGGTCACACGGTAGAAATGAATGGCCGCATAATCCCCGGTCCAGTCACATACTTTTCACTCTTCAATATTAATAACATCTGCACCTACAGAGGCTTGGTGTATAAAAAATCGGAAGTTGTCTCCATTTCAACTTTGAAGATAAAACATCTATTTGCTATTGGACAGGTTAGAGACACAAAACGCATTGATTGTGAGTTTCCGAAGGATAAAAAAAAAACGCTTCCTAAACAGGTATTTTTGGCAGTTGAAGATTTTGCATATAATCGAAACACAAACTTAAAACACGTCCATTTTACATACACACATCTTTTATATTTTCCATTTTTGTGTAAAACTTTTTACTACTTCTTTTGTGCACCACAAGTTCAGCAACAGCTGAACGTCTTGCAGTATTGTTCAATGACGGACTCTAATTTTTACACTAAGATCTCTTCGTAGTAATGCTGTACTTTTCTTTCCTCGCTGAAGTTCACATCCTCACATGCAAATTTCTCCATCTAAACAAATAAACCTTGAATGGGTGTGGTGTGGAAGCTTCACGAGCATTGGCAGACAGCTGCTGCCACATGCCCTCAGATGTACAAACCACAAGAGTCCATGGACTGATGTTTATGCTGTGAACGGGGAAAGTGACCTGCAATAAGTGGTGGGACTCGTGTTTTTTCTGTCTCGGGGCATGTGTCTATATCATCATAATCACTCCCTGTATGTAACTATTTTTTTTTTTTTTTTTTTTTTTTTTAATAGACTCATGTTGTTTATGCATCTACCGATTCATTTATTATCGACACAAAATTTTAGCTAGCGTGTCCCTTTTTTCATTCAACTATTCCTTAGGGAATGTGCATAGTGATTTAAGATTTTAAAAAGTCTTCGTTTAGACAATAACTTCAGTCGAAAATAACCACCACTCGTATTTTTCTTCTATTGACAAACAAAATGGACATTAATATTTTATTAATATTATAAATACAATCTGATAACTCCAGCAAGAATCAATATTACTGTTCTGTTTGCAACTAAAGTCGTATTTTTGCCCAGTCAGGAAAACGTCATTATTATACTTGTGCCTTTTAGAATTAAGTTATCTAAACGAAAGTTTGGTACAATGAACAGTAAAGCATTCCTTATCTTTTGAAGCGTTTTTCTAGAAAAAAGCACTTAACATTGCCCTTCTGGCAATAATAAATAAAACGAAAACCGGCTAACAGCTAATGAGAATTATATTCTGAGACAATGTATAAGCACTGACTGCCGAGATCATCAAACGTAATACACGTGACAGTAATATTCCATATTTTCGGATCCAAAACACGAATGGCCTAGCTTCGAGTAGTAGTTTAAACTTTAAGGAGATACAAGAAAAATACGCAGAACATGAACGAAGTACGCAATACAACACGCGTATTTTAATGTCGGATAGCTGGTACCTCTTAAGAGTAAAATAACTAAAGATCTACACAACTAAAAAATAATGTGTATGATGCACTTTGCACGAGAGTCCACTAATTCACTGCATTATAGTCAGCTGCTTGTAGTAGGAATTGGTTAGCAGTCAATAGCTAAGTTAAATCTGACTTATCTCGAAGTGCTACAATTCAAACATAATTAAACTTGTACTGTTCGACAATTTCAAGAGTATCAAAACATATCTCTTCTCAGTCCCTGGCCAACAAAAAAAAAAAAAAAAAAAAAAAAGAGAGAGAGAGTTGAGCAAAAGCAAGTGTCGTATGAGGCCCTGATGCAGGTCAAATACTAAACTTACCAGAAACTTTACACTACCAGCTGTAGAATCTTCAGTCAATTCGCCGTCAATTATCATATATATATCAAATATATATATATTTGTGGTATCTAAATTATGGGGATGACACTTCTGTTCGAAACACTTCTGAAGTGTGTCTGACTATGTTACAGCAAGCAGCAGAGAGGAAAGGGGAAAGGAAATTTTTGCCTGGCTTCAGAAAATCGAAGGCGAACTTCTACCTTTTCGAAAATAGTGGTTGCGAGCTTTGGGAGAAACTACTAGTAAAGTAAAAAGGTGTTCCCGCTAATTTGTCATCTACCTAAGCAAAAGGGGCACCCGTGATACAGCGAAATTACATCCACCCATGAAGAACAGTTCAGTTAGCTCGAGTTCATTAAAATAATAATAATAAACAATGAAAATGGATATAAATTTATCGTTTGCTACTAAGGATATTAAGAATTTGGAAGAAGTTTTTTTTTTCGCGAAAGAAAGATTCCAATCCCGTGGAAGCATATGCTTTGTTTGTAATAAGAAAAGTTACTTGTGGATATTGTTAAGATTTTGTGTACATACTTGTGTGTACAATCTTGGTATTGTTAGATTTGTGAAATGTTGTTAAATGTGGACAGAAGACGTGAATTTAATTGAATTCTTAATCCTAAATCTGTTCTCAAAACATTCAGCTATAAATAAACTTACCTAAAGTTCCTGATATTATGTCCATATTATTAAGTTGGTCATCACGTTCTCCTATACCAGCTCCCTGTTCGCCGTACAAGCCTACAGCATGGACCTCATCAATGAATGTTAAAGCTCCAGCTCTGTGAGCAACATCTAACAATTCTTCCAGGGGGCACACAGCTCCTGACATGGAATGCACAGTTTCAAATGCTACTATCTTTGGAACACTTTTATCCACTTTGGCTAATAGCTCACCTAAATGCTCCACATCATTATGACGATATATATGTTTGGGAGCTCTACTATTGCGTATACCTTGGATCATAGAAGCATGGTTACCGGCATCAGAAAATATATGGCATCCTGAAAAATATGTAAAGAATAAAAGCACTACATGACATATTTTAGTGTGATTCTGTCTAAGTTATAGAGTTTTATTAAGTTGTATGTGAATATATATATATATATATATATATATATATATATATATAGGTGACTGAAATAAACATCTTTAATTTTTTATTTTATTTTTATTTGTGTAAGCCTAAAATGAATTGTGTCTCATCATTAGACCGCGAATCTCTAGGGAAAAACCTATTTTTGTCCTTAGTACCTACTTGAAAATAAAGTTGTATATGTATTTATATAACTATCCTGAGGCCTTGTATCCATACTTAATTTAATTAAAACAAGCTGACACGGCTACCACACTTAACTTTATTTTAAAAAAACACAGACCGCGTCACACTGGCTGTATGTTTTCAAAATAAAGTTAAGAGTGATAGCCTTGGCAGTTTGTTTTAATTAAATTTGTATATGTATGTTTCATGAGAAATTACACAAACAGAAAAACAAATTTTATAATGCCTAAAATCCCTATTTCAACGTTACTGCCTATTTCGGCATATTTTATACAAAACATAATTTTGCGCTACTTCCACCCATGTTATGTACGTCTAAGGTAAGTAGCAAAATTCTAAAAACAACACAACAAAGCAGTGTCATAAAAAGTCTTCCCTTCCCCGGAAATTCATATATTTTTATAAAATTAATATAATTTTAGGCCAACTTATATGCATTTTACGTACATTTTACACCCAGATGCACCCCCCCCCCCTTCCTCCTCGGCGGTTAGCGCTGGAGACCGTGGATTAAAGTAGATATGTCTTCAACAAGTGCTGTATTCCATATATTTACATCTATCGCATGGTGGGAATTTTGAATTTAAACTTTATCTTTGGCCTTTAGGTATCTCAGGTTCAGGCTGGAATAGGCTACAGGAAAGGAAGGTGGTCGGACAGGGTCTAGTTGGTAGGTACCATCACAGCATTTACCTAGTGCATCTGGAAAAATATGTCAGAATAGGCGAACGCTGGAATCGATCCGACGGCCTTCCGAATTCTAAACCAACCCTCGACCAACTGAGCTACAGCCGCTCAGTGTGTGTGTTGAATTTCGAGTGTGTACAGTATGTAAGTTGGGAAGTCACACTTCAGTAAAGGTAAGAACAACGGTCCAACCTAACATTTTAATAGGAAACAGTCCAAGTGATAGTGGGTGTAACCAAAAGTATCAAAACATCTCTTCCGACATAGAAGTGTACCTTTCTGATTACGTTCCAAAACTTTTTTTAAAAAAAAGTAGGTACGACTTGTGGTAAAGTAGTAGACAATTAGAATTAGAGTATAAACATGTATTTCTCCATAAGTTTAATAGTCAGTTTATTGGAGTGCATTTCGGTGAACTTGAGTGTCACAAAAGATTTTTTTTAAAGATGTGTAACACTGTTAAAAATATATAATTCTTATATGTTAAGAGCCTATTTCTTATTTTTAATGTCTAATTTGAGATTTTAAAGCGCCTCTTTTAGGTATCTGAACCTTAATTTATAGAACCTAAAAATCCGCGGTCTACTCATCAGTGAAGGTCACTGAAGTGTCATATTACTGTTTGCGTTTTCCAAGTATTTCCTCTATGAAAGGAGCCCCCCCTTTGCGTAAGTTTCCTTTGTCTGTATATAATTCAGGAGAATTTGAAATTATGGTCTCTGATGTAAAATCGGAAAGTGTTTCGTGAAGTTTAATGAATAAAAATAATTGCAACTGAAGATTAAGCTACACGTATGTAAAGTATTAAGTTAAATTCTTAATTCTCCGAGAGCAAAAAAATATTATTTAAACTGGAATACTTTTAAACATTTCACCTAAATGTTCAAACCCCCCTTCACTGTCTTTGAAACACTTTATGAAACTGTTCAGTTTTCCGATTCTGCAGCAGCCTTCTTCTCAGCCAATTGCATCATGTGTGTGAAGAAAAAAAAGTCTTTGAGCCATAACGGATTCTTCCTTCAGATTTTCAAGAACATCGCTGGAGTAAAAACTTTCCAGGACTGAAATTCCCAAGTGACAAGGGTCAGTAGCAGTTTTACATTTTTTTTTTCCATTTCTGGGTATTGGGCGAGAAGAAACATCCACAATATATGAACACTCTTAGCGTCGGTAATACTTCTCCATGACAATTATTTCAGCAATCAGTGATCGGAAATTTCTGTCAGCAATTTGTATAACAGTAGAAGGAAACTAGTTAAAGACTGAAGGAACTTGTAAGTTGTCAATATCAAGAATGCCATATTTTTGCAGAAACTAATAATACTGCCTTTGTCAAAGCATATTTCTGAGCACTACAACGAACTGAAGAAATGAACCTCCTACTTTTTTTTAGGTAGAATTTTTGGTGGTTCTCGTATTTTTCCATGACCAACAAAATTCTCAGCCTCTTCCAAGTTTTCCTGATCAGTAGATACTCTGCTTTTAAAATTTAAAATTCAACGTACACTGACATTTGGTAAACCAAAACACTCAGAATTCATGTTAGGCCTGAGCCATAGGTACTTAAAGGTGATATATTAATTCGAATTCCAAATTCAGAATTCATGTGCTCTTCTGTGCATATGAGAATTTCACTGTCAACTGAGAGCCAACTGACCATGAATTTCAGTAGTAGTTTCAACATGTTATGATAAATTACTACAGTACCGTGCTCCTGACCTTAAGACACTAACTTTGGTCACAGTATCACACATCACCCTCTTGAAAGGTTCATGGACAAAAAATGGATAGGCTTAGGAACATGATTTTGCACATTTATAACTTAATATCTAATGTAACATTTCACATATGGACATGTAAGGAAGGACTGAGTTTGGAAGTCAAACAAACACGGTACGGAAATTTAGTATCTACCGTCGGAGATTTAGGAAGAAAAAAAAAACTATCTGCTTTGTAAGGCCTTGCCTACAGTTCTGTACAGACTGTTGAATCATTCACAAGAATACTTCCACTTCTCGCTGAAAATAATCTATCTTTAACCTGCAGTTTCTTTCCTTCAAGATTTCAGAGGGTTTAAAGACTAATCAATCTCTTTTTGTCTCCGACTTGAGCACGTAGATTAATAGAGTAATTAAATTAAACACTTACTACCTTCGTCACACATTCACAACTTTACTTCAAGCTGGCAGATGCTGAAATGTGTAACTTTTTGTCTATAAGCCAATTCCCATCAAATTTGCAGAAAAGGTAGTCTAAATTAAATTTAAAAAACATGTTCTCCATCCCGTTCGCGCATTTAAATGCAACAGTAGTAACCACGCTTCCTTATCAAAATTCTACTAGTCTACTCGTAATTCTCACAGCATTCTTGCACAACGTTAACATCACTTACTTACATATTCCTCAAACAACATGGCATGCACTTACGTGTAATTTGCTGTACGTGCACGTCCTTCCTCCTCCACAGTTTAAGGTGGACGAGTTCACCAGTATCTTTTCTTAGTACTCTACGAGTTCTACAAGCGTAATGCAGGTGTTTACAATCAACCAGACGCAATGAGATCCCGCCGCCTGCTAAGGAGAAGCGTTATTCGATTTTTGAATGCTCAGAAGGTCGTCGAAATTCATCCTCAACTACAGGAGTTGTATGGTGACGCTATGATGATAGAAACGAATATCAGAATGTGGTGTAAAATGTTTGATAACATGCAAACAAGGGTGCACGACGATGATCGAACGGAACTCTCATCACAGAGTTGAAAATAAAAAATAAAAAAGAAAGACAAAATTAATTTCGTTCACCACATCATCACCATAGACTGCTTTCACTGACGATAAATTTCGGTAGTTCTCATGTTCTAGGCATTCAATAATCGAATTGCGCTCCTCCTTACCGGGCAGCGCAAGATATCGTTTCGTCTAGTTTATTGTAACTAGTTACAAAAGAGACAAAAACGAACATTACGATATAGAACTCACAGAACACTTAGGAACATGTTTGGTAACCGGTCAACCTTAAATTATGGAGAAGGGAGGTAAAGTGCGGCTGGAATATGCAAACGTTCGTTCCTTTCTGGATGGCACTCGTAATTCTAACAAGACCTAATCTTGCACAGAATTGGGAATTAACCAGGTTCAAACCACTATCTAAATTTTTTGCATTGCTTCAAGAATCTACTCTGACAATCAATGTTAGTCTATTTCCCAACTTGAAAAGTAAAAATAGTTGTTAAATTTGAACAGTCGGGAGCAACAAATAGACCATCGTTGCAGGTGTTACCCAATTTGGTAAGGATTGTGGATTTATTTCCAGGTATACTTTAATTCTCTTAGAAAGTACGTTCTAAGCTTGTG
>JAGDQP010076125.1:0-10091 GCA_022664845.1 Lepisma saccharinum
ATAAATTGCTGAAATAAAGCTATAAAAAAAATAAGTATTTTCTTTGGCACACGCCCCTCTCTGGATCCACCAGTAGCTTAGAAGGCAGTTAAATATGGTCAATTCGAAGTCTGACCATCTTTTGTTTTTACCAAAAACGACGACACCCCCAGGAATTTTCCATTTTTGCTAATTATAATAATATCTCTTTGGCTTACGAAACTCACAAGTTCATTGCCTCAGTAACAAGCATTCACCATTGGATTATATCCTGGTCAACATCAAGCCAGTTTTTCACTTTCAACATCTACGTCTCGAAGATCTCTTCTAATATTGTCATCCCAACGACATCTCAGTCTTCCCAAAGGCTTCTTTTCTTCCGACTTACTAACCACGATGCAATATAATCTTCACTTTACCCCCATCGGAGCTATATGGTCTGGCCATCTTAGCCTTCGTAATAATAATAGGACCTAATAATAATAGTAATAATATGATCATGTTAATAAAATGTTTCTCATTAAATTTACTTAATTTGAAACCGTACTAAAATCATTAATCACTGTTTGCTTTATCTAATGTCGAGACAATTTACGAATTGGCCTTACACCGAGACAAAATCTTCAAAAGCAATGCATGGTCAATACGTCTATTTGCATATTTCAGAAACGGACGTATTATTTTTATTAACCGATATACCGGTCGTTACAATTGTAAGGAACAAATTATTTTCCATTAATAAATTGGTCCGAAAATAATTGAGAGTTTATCTTTTTCGATTTAATGTTGTTCTTGTCTCCACAAATGGTTAAGGTTTAAATATATATTTTAAGTATTCATTGCTTTTACGTTTAAGTATAGCCCTATACACGTTATATAATACGTTATATAATCCGTGCATTTTGATTCTCAGCTTTCCTTGGTAAGTTTACAAAACATATGCACACAAAACTGAAATGCACTGTAGCTAGGGAAAAGATTGCTAGGGATTTGTTGGGTAAAAATTTCCCGTAACTTTTCTGATAAAGTGAAAAATATCTTCAACATTCTAAACAATACTTAAACAGAAAATTAGGACATTTTTTTCTTTAATCTTGTCTTTCAAATTTTTTTTAAATAATAATAATAATAATAGAGACTGAAGTAATTTTGAATGTTTTCGGAAATTGAAAAAAAACAACTGATTTTTCTGAGTAACACTCCATTTTTCAGGGATGTGTTGAAAACTTTTAATAATGTAGAATACTTATTTTAAAAGTTGAATTTTGAGTTTTGCGGGTCATTACGATTCTTTTATCTATGTTTGAGTTAGTTTTGACCAAGAGAATGTAATTTATGAACTGTCAAATCAAAACTGCTACAAGCCACATCGCTTATGTTAAAACCTACTCAAAGAAGGTTTTTAGATAGTATCATAGTCTATATTGGCAAAGTACTTCAATTTAAATGTAGTAATTATGTATTTATGGGAAGATTTTAGCTTTTTTTTTTATCTTGAATAGCTAACCTTTCATCCACTTTTTAGGAAACGGTACTTACAGGATGCAAATATAACACAAACACGTACATATGTCGAAGGTTCTTTATTTAACACCAAATGTGGGAGTACATACAAGGAAATTTCATTATGTCGTTGAGAGTTGAAGATCCTAGTGACGTCTACAAATACTGTACATGTGTCACTCATGAAGAAAAGAAAAATACACTAACCACCTAACAAATTACAAAGTCTACATATGTATCGAAATATCTCAGTTTGCTTTATATGATGTAAATTTAAAAAGACATTTAGAAGAGTTTCAGCACTCAAACAACTTCCACACACATAATGTAAGTTTCCCTAGCTTTGGAGGTACAGAGAACATAATGGAGCATCAATTGAAGTATTATTACTTTGAGTACTGAAGAATGATTGACATTTTCCACTTAACATGACTATAAAAACCATATGTTCTATACATCTGTGAAGACACATAAGACAATGTAAATCTGCTGTACTTTTATTCACACAAGTGAGAAAAGATATGTCATTTTGATGTCAAATCAAGTCTGTGTTAAGAAGAGACATCTGTTATTTGTAAATATAACTAATAGTGAATGACATTTTGCACATATGGAAATAGATAATGAAAAATAAAAATCACATCAAAACATTGGCAAATTCTACTTTTCTCGTATATCTTTTTTGTTGCTGTACAAGTTCCGTTGTTCACATATAGATACACACATGCTAGATTTACATTCAAAAGTACTTGGAGTGAGTGCTTAGAGCTTAGTATTTAATTTTGTGTAAATCTTTTAGTTTGTAACTGGGAGGGTGAAATAAAAATTGAACAACTTCAGTAGAACACCGAAGTGTGGCAGTAGTAACTTGCAATAAAAGTTAAGACCAAAACATGAATTAATTAAAGTTAGTAGAAAGGAAAACTACAAATATATTTATATAAGTTTTTTATTGGTTAACACACTAAACGTATAATGGTACTGGAATATTCTCTATATTCCCTCAATGTTACATTTGTTTATCATCGCGTGGAAGTGATATATGAAAACATATTCTGAAGTATTCAGAGTCGTCGAAAGCCTATAGGTTATGCAACCCACATTACGGGACCATTGATTTGATGGAGTAGGACTGAAAGTAATATATTTATCAGAGTTTGTAACGCTAGAACGTATTCATTTTTTGACGATGTCTACAAAATTGAACTGAGAAAGTAGTTAACATTTGATCCAAAGTCTTAAGAGACTTAATTGAGTCTATTTAGCATAGCAACGGAACATGTCTTAATATTCCAGTGTGGTTGAAGTTGAGCCGTTCCTTCGTCATACTGTGGAAACCACATAACTATTCTCCTTATAAACCTTATTAAGCTCCTTTACCTCAACCACTACTATTGTTTTAAAAATGTGATAATCGATCCAGCAACCTAGTAGGAGCGTCAGAAATAGTATAAAGTGTAAGTATTAGAGCTGACTAAGCGATTTATATTTTCATAAGAATAACCGTGTTACAGAGCGGGATGTAAACCATGACATTGTCTCTACCATGGTCATTCTACGTCAAACCATCCACCACTGCTTGCACCACTATTTTAGGAAAATCTTATTCGTTGTACATGACTTCTTACATGGCTGAGGATAACAGAACCGCTTTAAAAAAACACGTTATGCCCTTATTTCTCCTCTGGCAACCCTGTTTCCAACATGGCTGATAGTGTCGTTTGCTCCTGTTGCGATGTGAGGAACCTTTAATATCTCTCAAACTAGAAGAGCTAGAGAGATGAATCAAAAACCGTTCTGTAACTCCTGAAGTGTACTTTAAGGATTTAGAAACAAAATTCTCAAAAACGATTTCCTTTATTATAAAAATTAGTACACTAAAACCTAATTTATCCGTACTTGAAGGAACCGGACCCGTTCCCGATAAACGAAATTTCAGATGAACCAGTTTTATGATTTGTTCATTTTATAAGCGGCTGCAAATACAGAATTACTGTAACAGTAATTTTATGAAGACAATATTTATTTTGACAAATTGTGAGCAAATACGGTACAACACTGCCTATTTACACTGCCTAATTAGACCCACTAATTTGCACATGATATACAGGTATTTTGAAACTGACGAAAAACTTATTTTATAAACCGGAGCAAGCTGATTTTTTTGTGTATACGTAACTTCCTATTACTACGCTACTTGAAACGTGCAATTTTAACTCTCATGAAGTACCTTTTCTTGACAAAAACACGTGGAAATAAAATTTGCTACTTTTACTGTGAGTTGGGATCATACAAGGTTTCCTTGACACCAAATTTCAGTCTTTTTCATAAGGAACCATTTGAGATATTTAAGCCCGAAATCCAACATTTTTCGGTGAAGAGCTATGTTTGGACCCCTGTAGAAGGGGGAGGGATGTGATTCAACGTCATGAGTCAATTAGTAGTATGCAGAGAGTCAATTAGTAGGACTAAACGTTAAAAAAAATTGCAGCCTTATGAAATACAACTCCATAAAAAAAAAAAATTGATTTCTAAATCAAATTTTATACAACTCGTTACTCATATTGCAGCCTAATTTTTAGATTAAAGGAATTAATTTGGAAAAAATGTACTTCAAAATCTTGAAAGTTCGCTTCAGGAACTACATTACTGTTTTTGATTCAGCTCTCTAAATTTCTTGGTTTCTGAGATATTCAGGTTTCCGTACATAACTGTGCGATTAAAAAAGTCACTTGCCATGTTGGAAATATTGCTGCCCTGGGGGGACATAAGTGTAGAACATTTTTGTAAAAGTTGTTCTGATATCCAGAGAACGTACGTACGAGCATGTACGAGTCCATGAATGTAATTATTTTTCTAAAATGTGATGCAACATTTTTTTCTGATTTATACCGTACAACCTCATTCCTTCTGTTCTTCCAGGCTTCAACAATACTAAAGGTGGCGGCAAGCAGAAACTACGTACTAGGACTAAGAATGCAGTTGAGTAAAACTTTGGTAAACTTTATTTTGTATGGGCCATTCCAGTAAGTAGTAACTTGGACCCGTCACGATTATCCGTCACGTTCTAGTTAAAATTCTCAATCACAAGCATCCATGTCCCCGCCGGGTTTCGAACCCGGGACCTTCGAGGAATGTGGTTGGAGAATCTTTTGAAAAGTCTCGGAGAGACGAGTTCAAAGCTGGATTGATTGTCACTGTCAGACATTCTGTCTGCCATATGTTATAAAATTGCATGAGATGAACAATCGGTGGTGAAACCTACGGTAGCCCATGAGCAGTCTGCAGATTGGGCTCTGCCTTATTATTGTTATTATTTTGATTTATCAGTTGGACAAGAAGCTATTGAACAGTATCACTATTTCAGCAGATTATAAAATTTTCAAATAACTGTAGTTTGTTCATATAATGATTTCAGTGATGCTTATCATTAGGTTTCTAATTCGTTAACGACAAGAATAAAATGAATTAAATGGGCGGTATCAGCACTATATCCTAATTTGTTCTTCACAACCTGAAGTTAAACAATTACCAAAGTTTTAGTTGTTCTGGAATGAATCAACATTGAATTCAAATTGAGTCATTTGTTCAAAGATGGCCTTTCTTAAGGAATTTGTTTGAAATGGCATCTAAATAAAACGATATGGCTAAGTATCAAAGGTACTGTTTATTACGTTGGTATCTTACCTTCAGATTGTGGCAGTAATATTCCAGTTATAACGTATATTAATGACATAATAAAAATAAATCTGATATGTAGGAAGTAGGCTGTTTTTGCACAATTGTACTTTCTAATTAAGAAGGAAATAACTAAATATCGATGCAGAAATAATTGTTTGAGATTACTTAGATATAGTTGCATTTAAAAAGGTGGATGAGACCTATATGTCTCAAAAAAAAAGAAAAGAAAAAAGGAAATCTTAAATAAACATGGTTGTAGAAATTATAAAATAAGATGACCAATGTTCGAAACAGCAGATGAATCCTAAAGTATGTAACTAGTGAAATCTATTGGTTTCCAACGCAAACACTACATTCACCACTCGACACTATATCCCAAAAGCAGTCCTCATGAAACCACAGTTGACATTTCGTGCATTGAAACCAATCTTTTCCATCATTTGATTCATAGTAATACACTTACCATAGATATTTGTATCTCTTTTAAAGAATCTTTTTTGCGTGCGGCGTCTTTCTAAATTCCAATTCTCGATTCTTGCCAGAACTTCTTCTTTCCTTTCCTTTCTCCACTACTTTTCACAGTCTTTAAAACTGAAGGCACAGACATTAAATCCAATTGTCGCCCATCATGATTGGGATTTTCCTACGGTTTTTCCCTTAGTTTTACCAGGCTCATGTTGAGTAGGTACTCGCTAATAAGTCTGTGAGCACTTCCTTCCTCATATCCTTGTCCGTCTCTTTCCTGCTTGTAGCCGGAGATACCAATGGACAAACATCAAGCCCGAAAAGAGTTAACAAAGATTATAAATATCAGCATCACTGTATGCATAATATTATGAAGAATTTCTAATTCCTACCTGAACATTTTGGAAGAAACAGATTTAGTGATGAGTGAATATTCTTGTATGTTATTGCAGATTCTATATATTTTTACTAGATGACTCAGAAATGTGTTTAAGATAACTATTCATTCCTACCAGGCACCTTTGTGTAGTCACTTATTTCCAGTTTAATAATTAGTCTAATAATATATCTAGTTTAATAATAATAATTATTATTTCCTGTTTCTTACCAAACCATTGTTATTCAATTTGTGGTACTTAATCCATTTATGTATATCTACAATAACTCCAAATATTAATTTAGAATGATTTTCTGAGACAAGCATGGAACCGCCTTACCCGGATCACATGCTTCACAGTCAGGGCCAACTTACCCCAATATGCACCCCCTTCCGAATTCGTCATTGCTTCATGATGTGTGTACAATCTCTGCCAGAAATTGCAGTGGTATCGAATTCAACAATTAGTAATCATTCCACTAAAAGCTTCCTTTCTCCAACATTACCAAAGTACTTTGATTGCCCAAGCTATTAACAAACTCTGATTTTAGATCAGACCAAAAAATTCACTTTTAATTTTACACATGTCTTTACATTTGTGAACGATGTGTCCTTCTGACGTAACGAAGCTACTCTTTCTCTTACATCCCAGTTGCAGTAAGGACTCCTGCTAGCTAAAATGTCAAAAGGCGTTATATCAGCACTCTCAGTTATGAGTAACGGTACGATGAGCACCGAGGTGGTCGTTTTCGAACAAATGGCTCTATGGTCTTTAAATATATTTGGGTCAGGCCGGGATAAAGCAGAGAAAAGGGATATATTAGGAAAGTCGATCAGGGCCTAGTTTGAAGATACAATCTCTACATGAGCCTAGTATAACGAAGAAAAGACCATGGGAAACCTCAATCAGGATGGTCAAACGTAGTATTTAAACCCAAGACCTTCAAATGCGAAGGTCTACCAGCCGAGCCCTTGCCGCTCGGTAATATTACATTTTAGGTCATTAAACACGATCCTTAACACACTTGGCTAGTGTGAAAGTGATTGTGTGAATGTGAACTTCTCAACCAAACAAATAGTTATGGCCTAACTCTTTCACGAATTTGTGGTACGACGTCCCTTGGTGACATTTCTTCAGGAAAAAAGGTAGTGACCAGGATATTAGTTGATTTGTCATCCCAGTATTTGTCCGGTGAAAGTGAGAAAAACACTGGAAAACCTCAGTCAGAATGCCGAGAGGATTTGAAACCACGTGCTTCCTCAGTGCTAATCCAAAGTCCTCGGCGTTATCCACTGATCGTGGACCGTGAGTTTTTCGCTATTTATATGTTTTCTTTAGGGCTTGTACCCAGCTAGGTTAAAAAAAAGCTCTAACTATATAGGTTCCGTCCATAATAACTTATAGCCGCACTAAGGACGTAAATAACAATAATATTTTGTTCGCCTAATAAACATAAGATCTCTTAAAACTAAGACTAACACAATAATAGTACGATTATTCAGGAGATACTGAGAAAGTAGCACACTCCTCGAAATACACCCAGCAAGCCAAATGCCTATCCTGACAGTGGTCCGACCAACTATTAGTCGGGAAATAGTTGGGGGAAGGTCGACGATCGTCCGTCGGGGTCGGTATAACAGCGTAACCCCGCCCAACACCCGCATCGGCTCCTTGTTGGCATAATTTTGTGTGTATCGAAATACAAGAATGACTTTTCGTTACTCTGTGTATTGATTTAGGGATAATTTTGTGTGTATCGTAATGCTAGAGTGACTTTTTAGTTACTTTGTGTATTGTTTTGGGATAATTTTGTGTGTATCGAAATGCTAGAGTGACTTTTCGTTACTTTGTGTATTGTTTTGCCATAATTTTGTGTGTATCGTAATACTAGAATGACTTTTCGTTACTCTGTGTATTGATTTGGTATAATTATTGTTTTTCAAAACCGACATCGGTCCCACCTTCGCCGACCAAGTATCGACATCACCTGACTTCCTGGGAAGATTACCCCTACAAAACGTTCTCAGGGACGTTCTCAGTTTGATATCCCGACCCCCTGGAGAGCTAAAAATAATTCGTCATTATAGATGAACAAAATTATTCAGATTGCTTTCACAATATTATTTTTTTCTTCTACAAAAGTCTTTTTTCTGTTAATAATAACAAAATGAAACAACTTCTAAATTAATTTATGAAGAACTAATTTGTAGTTCTAACAATAATAATAATAATAATTCATTTGTCATTTCGGTCCCTTAACAAGTGGGTGTGAAATCTTCTATAAACTATGCTGACCACCGTGTTCGTCGCAGCTGTCATTACTTTTGTTATTATGATCATTGCTAATGCTCTTTTACCACTGTCATTATTATAATAAACGACCAAATAACTGACGGCAGTCCAATTATGTCGACTAAGTTTTCTCTCTCTTTACCGCGTTCTTTCCAAACATCCTCCACCGAAACTTCCCATTTCTTTTCAACAAGTTTTGTTTTGTTCATTTTGACTCAAGTCTTCCACATTAACGTTTTCTCGGACAGATCAAGAATTTAAATGGACAAATTTAGAAGCAAAAAACAGATACTAGGAACAGCAATATAGAAAGAGAGAGAGAGAGAGAGAGAGAGAGAGAGAGAGAGAGAGGAGAGGAGAGGGAGGGAAAGAGGAGAGAAAACAGGTGCAAGAGTGAATAAATTCTGCCTCTTTTTTTTTTTTTTTAAAGAAAATTCACCCTGAAGGCAGGTGGAGGTTTCAGACTAACAACGTTTTACGTTAAAACAGAACTTTCTTGATTTTTAAAAAAAGAGAGAGAACAAGTTTCCAGAAAAAGGAAAAGGAAATAAAAACAAAGAAGAAAAGGGGAAAAAAAGAAACAACAACAAAAATTCAAGACATTCTCTTTTACATAACGTTAACGAACTACTACACTACAGGGTGTATCGAAATGCTAGACTAGCCTCTCGTTAGTTTGTGTATTGTTTTGAATTGAATTCTCTTTCAAGGCCTTTAGGCAACTATGGCTCATGCCGTATCGATGATGATGGGATGAATTGGTGCAATGAAGAAAGTGGGAGGAAACGGGAGCATCCCGAGAAAACCCACGCACACGGTGTTTGTCCACCACAAAGCCCACATGGCATGAGTAGAGATCGATCCGACGACCCCTAGCACCAGAGGTGAGCGCTCGACCAACTGGGCCACCGTTTTGCCATAATTTTGTGTGTATTGAAATGCTAGAGTGACTTTTCGTTACTTTGTGTATTATTTTGCCATAATTTTGTGTGTATCGGAGTGACTTTTCCTTACGCCGTGTATTTTTTGCCATAATTTTCGTTTGTTTTGGTGTTTTCTTAGCAACCCCCCCAAAAAATTTCTTTGGACTTCTTTACATGTAACTTTGTCTGTCTATTCATCTCTCTGCTTATCTGTCTGTAACTGTATCTCTTATGGTATTTTTGTTCTATACGCATTAATGAAAGCACATAGGAAGAAAATGACTTCAGAAAGCAGTTCAGCGACTTTGATGTATGGACTCGGTCATTTTTCAATCAGGTGACGCCGTTTGGTACAATATGTTTTCTACTTTATGCACTTCTGTGAAAACTGAACACTTTCAAAAAGGGATTTACACAATTTTCCATCTCGGACTTTTCGATTTTCTTCATATTAATTTATCGTTATCCATACCAATGTGAAAGTCGCCGTTAAAAAACCGTTCTTTACGGAATGTACCAAACAATCAAAATTATATTATATAGAAATTTATGCAAGGAATCACTTCTAACTTTTACTGTATAGAAAAAACTTTTCTACGTGTGGAGAAGGAGATAAAGCAGCAATGCCAACGCCGAAGAAAGGCGTTCACTAAGAAGATGAACAAAGAGCTGAAGAAGAGATTGATTTGTAAGGAATATTGTGCTATATGTAGCAGAAACGAGAACTCTACAAAGGAGTGAAGAAAGAAAATTTTAAGCTGTTGAAACGTGGACTTGGAGAAGGATGGAATCAGCTGGATGCAGAAGATTCGAAAGAAAAGAAGTGCAGAAGAAAGTAGGTGACAGACAAACAATGCTGAAAACTAAAGAA
>JAGDQP010076126.1:0-10091 GCA_022664845.1 Lepisma saccharinum
CCTTTCATCTTTAAATGTCTTGAGATGGTCTTTTTTACTGACCTGTTTAAACAATCTGCTCTTTGGGTGTTCTTACCATCCACACAAACAGAGAAACAGTTCTCATCATTCATAGAGCTTATTCCATCAGTGTGAAAATGTTTATTTTTGAACATTTTATCTCGTATATTATACACAATTTGCAGTACTGTATTCTGTGCCTCCTTTGTCATCAATAATGGATACCAAATTTTCAGTTATTACGTTTTTATATATGAAGTTTTGGTTAAAGTAAATAAAATATTTAATATCAAAATGCCTCGAGCGCCACCTTCAAACCGAAGGAATCAATGAATTAGAAATTCATGAATAATATCTTTACCTAACGTCCAGATAAATACCAAAAACTTCTGAACGGACCAAAGATACAGAGCTTTGCTCTGGGAACCTTTATGGAGCAGTGTTATTAAATCTGATCAAGAAAACACATGGAATTCACTATGGCCAGAAGTGTACTTTAATTTTCAATTAATTACTTAATTTCTCAACTGGCTTCATTATCTTGAGACTTATGATCTTTCTCTCCAGAAATATTTCTTTAATAATTAGAACAGATTACACTAATTGACTGGGTGAAGAAAAATATAGTACACATAATTTCATTCTCAACTCAAGTTAGATATCAAGCCTTTGACGCTGAATTAGAGAAGCTTCGTCGGGTCACTGATAGACAGACGACTTACAAGCTCTTGACCCTGTTCCGCTCGTAAAGGTACGGATAGCTTCATGCAGTATTTGCAAAGAGAGAAGAATCACTTCTGACTGTTTCAACAGCCTGTGATCCAGCCTATCTTTACGTCAAAGGCGACTGCAGAATGCTTCGGGCATTCAGCCGCAAAGGCTATTATTACTTAATAATTCAAAACTTGGCTTTACATTGATTTTCTTTGACACACTGTATAATTATGAAGTTTAACTTTCACGTCACTTCCTTATTAAGCTTGCTTTTGTTGGGAAGTGCGGAAATACAATTTATTTAAATCAAGTACTCTCCATTTGACGTCTCCCTTTTAAGCATAGCTTGTGTTAGAGAATCGTCCGCTGGTAACTTGAGTCGCTTTTAAAATAGCATCACAGTTACACACCTGACTTTCACTTCAATCATCCAACAATTTGAATATAGGTTACTAACAAATCTTGTCGCACCCAAATGCGGATGTAAATAGTATATAGCTTTTATGTTGAGATTGCTAAAATAGAATTCTCTTAAAACGCATTGCTAATCGAAGTAATACTCTAACGTAGATTAGACGTTCTCTCTCCTTCCTTTCGCCGCACTAATAATCAATAACTTTTAAGTTCTGCGATTAAGAAATTTGACGTCTCATCCATTTGCAGCGCCCCAAAGATATACAACCAATTATTTCATTAAAACGCTGCTTGTTGCATAACCTTCGAGGAACAAAATTGGTCTTTCAGAATACAAGCTCATAAAAACTTTAGAAACTTGCGGTTACCACTTAATAATAGGTTTATGGTGTGGTTATATTTCTTAACAGAACAAAAAGTCATCTAAATAGATAGATATATATTGATTTACTTGGAACAAGAAAAGGCCAGCAGATGCAAAAATAATATAAACAACAACAATCAAATGAATGAATTCAGCGATTACATATTCTCTCTCTTTGAATATAATATTATTACGATTTCAACTTTGAAACCTACGCTGATTATTTGATTAGTTACTTAGACCTTCTTACAATTTGATACTTTTTTATTTAATCAATCCTTTCTTAAATTCAGTCTGACTGGTCTTTTTGGCTAATACGGGAAAGTAATAACAAATATAAGGACCTCTGACCTGCGAATTTTACTCTTAAGATATTTAATAATTAATCTAGTTAAGAGTATACAGGTTTCAAGTACCTTTAGAAAGTCAACATTACTCCTACCTTCTACAAAAGTGGCCTGAGTAATCTACTTGTGGCTGCGAAACCGCTTCATGCTTAGGTTAATATTTAGGTATGTACCGTAACCAACTTCATTCGTTCATCATGAAATCGCTTTCTTTCTTAAAATGGCTGCTTGGAGGACATTGGTACGTACGAATTTGTTCGCTTGCCGTTGTTTTGATTTGTCCCTATTCAGTACGATTCTTTTCGTTCGCGTATATTATTTTTAAATTTGAGGAAAGTTCAAAAGGTTGTTAAAAAGGCAATTAATTTCTTGATAAAAATGGAATTATCTTTTCTATTTCATTCTACAGGTTAACCGACATTTTGCCTAACGCGCGTGTTATTAACAGTGAAGTTCAAATCCATAAAAAGAATGGCACTTAAACATTTGGTTTTACTTTTAACATGCTTCAACCTGTCTAAAGATTTGGAAACTACTAATTTGAAAGCATAATAAAAAAATAGCATAAAACAGTGTTGTGCATTGGTTACGTGCGGCCTTAAAAGAGTTCGGACTTCGAGCTCGTAATATCAGCGGATGACGTCCCAGACAAATCACTCTTCTGGGAGCATGACTTCTCTGGATTTGGCTCATAGTAAAGGATAAGATAACTCTTAAAATTACAGAAGACACAGAATCATCAAATAACCAGCTTACAATGCCTGCCGAGCGCCAGCCAAATCTACTACAAATTTGATATTCAAATTAGATTCCAGCTCCCCTGACAACCCGCACGACAAAACACAAAGAATACCTAACGGGAGCCAGATACCTGCCTCGCAGATACATAAAATTACGGTTCGGCTGCGACGAAGTAGGCTACGAACTTAACAGAGCTGTAAATAACATAAATCAAAATAATGCTGCTCAAAGTATAATCAACTTGCTTTATAAATGAGAGGTTTTAGCATCAAGCTCTTCTTGTGAATGATACTCAAGTTTTTTCTGAGATAGATTAAATAGTACTTTATTTTCTGAAAAAGCTTTGCTTGCTCTAATTTTCTGTTCAAATTTATCTAACGAAGATTCTCGAGTGCTCCAATAATCTTAATTTTCAATCCACCCAAAAGTCCCATACCGAATCCCCCAGCCATGCATAGAGCAGGAAACTCTACGAGGAAAATCGTCTATCCAAGAGTTGGTAGAAGACTATTTTGAGAACGGCAATAGTTCTCAGAATTCCTCTAAAGGAGAGTCGGTAATGAACTTTCTTCGCTTACCTATGAAATTAAATATAGTGCTTTGATCAAATCTGTCTGTTTTCCTTCGGCCTAGTTGCGAACCTGGACTCACTTCGTTGAACGCACAGGTTTGAGCCGAGCACTCTCAAACCAACAAATGTTCAAACCGACAGTATCCCTAGCTATTCCTGTCTTAATTTAAAAAAAAAACAATTCTCTATATCAATTTTCACAAAAAACTCAAATCTGGTTCATACTGTGTATCTATATAATTAATATGTCCTCTAATTTTCCTCTCGGGCTCCTACATGTGGGGTGGATTGGAGTGAAATTATTTAAATTTAACTTATCCCCAAGCAAAGATCGTCGAGTCGGTAAGAATCGACTTCAACAAAGGACTCAAGGAATCAAGAGGAAGCAGTAGCCCCCTTTCTAATTCTCCCAAATTAAATTCCCAACCTTAAAAAAAAAATCATCACAGGAACTGGTCAATAGACTTCAGAGAAATTTTCTTGCGCTGATCAGATTCATATCTCATTCCCTATCTCCTGCTTTCAAGGAGGGCTTGGAGTGCAAATTACTAAATTTAAAGTTACTCCCCAACAAAGTAGTCGATCGGTAAAAATCGACTGAAGCAAAGGTTTTCAGGGACTCGAGAGGCAGCAGTAGCCTCCCTTCCTAGTACTCCCAAATTTTCTTCCCCATAAATTTAAAATCTGGCAGAATCCCGGGACGGTCGCGGCAGCAAAACTTAGCATGTCCCAACAAATAAACAAGAAATTACTGAATTCCCGTATTCGCACCCAATCATTATCCGGACATTATGAAAGAATTTAAATCGAATCAAACGGGAATCCATCCCAGAGCCAGTGAGTCCCTCCAAAATCTTAGCAGTAATGTTCATACTATACCTCTACTGCATGTCTGCCGTATTCTCTATCTCCGAGAATGTCCATCACGGCTGCTCACTGGTCTGCTTCTCGTCCGAAGATAAATTTTACTCTGAGAACTGCGACCTCCCCCACAACCGATTTAAAGCTTATATAGTTCCCTGACGCAAAAAGCCCACTCGCCTGCTGGCTACCAAAGGAGAGGACACAAAGGTAGCTCAGCCAACAACAAAAACGGGGTAGAAAAAGTAGCTATTCACTTCCTCAGACTTCTTTTTGTACTGTGAAAAAATAAAGAAAAGAATAAAGAAACTGGCCGAAGAGAAATCCGCTGGACCCCTGCTCTTTCGACTTTCTCCTGGTTCAGCTGGAAAAATACTTTAGAAATACATACAAATATTGAAATGATTACAAACTGAGTACATAAGAATTAGAATATAGAACAACAAAGCATTAACATGATTAAATACCTAAATATGTCCCGGCCGAGCTTTTTTAAAATACCATGTACCTTATTAGCATATATACATAACAATATTATTAATATTTTCTTTTTTACAAATTAAATGAATAACTAAATATAATTTATTTACACATTTGTTAATGGGGAAAGGAGTTGTCAGCAGTGTTGCCAACAATAACCACTTGAAAGTAACTGAGCAGCAATCAAAAAGTACCTAAAACCCAGTCTTATCAATGTTGGTACGGACATACTTACTACTGCCAGCATGCAACAGAGCGAATGTGTAAGCGACAGTCTGGCCATACCTGGAGCGAGCGAGCGACATTTTACTTTTAACATGCTTCAAGCTGTCTAAGGATATGGAAACTACTAATTTGAAAGCATAATAAAAAATAGCATAAAACAGTTAAAAACATAAAGCATAATAATTTTAATTGTTTAATTTACTTTAATTTTTATTACCAATAATACATAATTTGCAACCGTTGAAACAAACTGAATTTGTTTGTTTGTAGATAGCCCATAGATAATAAAAGAGGTAGCCTATGGGATAAACTGACGGTATAGAGTTGTAGTAATGTTGTAAATAATTAGTAACATTTTCTTCTTTTTAATAAATAATCTTTTTTTAAATGTTTAAAAATTATTCAGAAAAGCACGTTTAGAAGTGTTTTCATTCATGTACACTCGTGAATTAATAATATGTACACATTCATTAAGATAGTGAGATTTGAAATGAGCTGTACCAATCTTTCCCTACATGGGGTTCAATGGTACAGTTTGGAAGCCTCTTTAAAAAAAAATTACTTAAGTTGGTAGGCAAAGATGTACTATAAAATTAAGCAAAGGATCAAGTTTTAAATGGAATATAGAAAGATGTTCGAGTAATTGATACCACTCCTAAATTATTCATTTTGTAAAAATCGTACCAATGTGTTTCCCTCTCCCATATCTCAATGGTGCAATTTGCTTCATATAATTGCAAATTACTACTATCGTGATTTTATGTTGAAATATTCTAAAATCAAATCTATCGACGCTTTCTCGAATGTATGTGCTTTCTCCACCTATTGAATGATATAGTTATTAGAATAAGATTTTTAAATAATTACATTTTGTAACAATTTGCACAGTAAAATTGACAAAATAATACTCTATCTTCTTTTGTAGACGTTTGTACAGGAGCTGAATCTGAAACCGAATGAACGAGTTCTCGACGTGGGCTGTGGTATCGGTGGAGGTGCCTTCTACATGGCAAAGACTTTCCAAGCGTGTGTGGTAGGAGTAGATCTTTCTACCAACATGATAGACCTCGCTCTTAGATACCAAGATGAACAAGAAGACGACATCAAACGAAGGGTAAGACAATAGAACACTCGTATTGTATTATACCGTGTCTATTATAATGAATAACGACCAGTATCATTATTTTCATCAATGGAGGTGGAACCACTGAGAACCATGCTCCTTGCACTTCAATCGTAAGTGGAATCTGAGTAGTCTCAGGTCCAATGTCTACCGAAAAGAGTGAATGTTGATTGTTGACATGTTTGTTCCTCCAAGTCTAGCAAGAAATAAATCAAAAGTATGACGCCTCTCAGTTTTGTCTGCCAGTTTATTAAAAAATGTTCTAATAGAAAAAATGGAATTGCGACATCTGTATTGTTAGCATTCGCTCCTTGATTACAGCAATTCAGAGTAATCATAAACACAATTCCAAATGTACAAATTCTGGTTTCACATTAGGCCTATATATTATTATTAATGTATTATTAAAATATTAATATTTGTTCACATCAAACCAAATAGTCCAAAGTATTCAAAAACTCCAAATAATTGGGTGAGGCTTAAATTGAGGGGCGTATTTCACAAAATTCGGTATATTCATTTTTGTTGATTTTCAAGTTTTAACGTATCCTAATGTTTTGGGGATAGGAGAATCGAATGGCGCTATCAGAATTAAGCTAATCTTGATAAACACACCAGTAAATATATCTTGAAATATGAGATTTTATCGTGTCTATATGAGCGTATTTTCTAAAGAATTGCGCTCCTGGCAAAGAAGAAGTTTTTGTAGATACCGAGTTTTGTGAAACTCCCCTCAATTTTACTGGTCGTAAAACGAATGCTCCGAAACAATTAAGACTCAATCCGTTATGCGCGATAACAGGTTTTACCTAGTACCAACTAAATTAAGAAAACAGTCTTCTGTGCATGCAATGCTGTACTCACTTACTTAATACATTTGATCAGCGTTCTTGAAAAAGTGTGATGATGATTCCTATTTTACAGTCAAAAAAGAAACTGGCCGAAGTAGATTTGAACTAAAAGAAACTATTCTTTGCCAATTTATGGAATTTTTTTGTATAGGCTGTTGTTGATTTACCAAACGTAATTCTTGTTCTCTAGATTTTGGTACTGAAGAGGTATTTTTTGCCTACTCAATCATCTCAATCGGCGTTTTTAATTCATTTGAGCTGAAAATTAAATTATTATTTTAGATACAAGGTACTGGTTTACAAAATGTTGATCTACTAGTTCATGAACGGGGTTATTGGCTGTGCTATCTGAATATTTATTTTACTCAGAACTGGTCAAATATAGCATAGAACCTTATTCGGCTACCCACTTCATTCCAAGAAAAAAATTGCGAGGATCAACATGGTTAATTCACTATGTCACGACATAGGAAATGTAAATATGTGATACTTCCTTCAACAGTTCCACATATTTGCTTGGCGATTTTTTTTTTTTTTAATTTTGCCACGGCCATGTTAATTGTCTCTCCAGTTTCATTTGCACATTTTTTTTGCCAATACGATGGTGTACCTCTTCCTTCAATTGCTGCTCAAAGACTAATTTCGAGCGACAGAGCAGCCGGCGTTGTTTCGTCACTTACTCAAACCTCAAGGAAGCTCATCATGCATGCGCTCCCTACTGTTATACATATTCTTCCGACAGGGTTACCAGTCCCGTTAGTTTTTAGCCAGACCTCATATACTCAATCGGCTTCTCACTGGCGTCACTTTCGTCTTATGGAGACGAATTAGAAGACATATTCACTACCACTCTGCAGCACCTCCCACGCTTAGTAGGTTCTCCCCGTCGTACCCCTCCTTCCTCTATAAATGATTCATTATCTGAGCACTTATGATATAAGTCGCGAAAAGGTTTATTGTCAAATGAGAACAAAACATTGATCAAAGAAGGCAGAACCAACATTCCCTGTTGCTCAGTGCCTTGTAGAGCACGGGAAATAAATCCAGGTATATTCCAGCAGCCGTTTGCCGCGTGCTTTCCTTGCGATTTCTGTGAGTAACCAATAGAAACTCGTGTTACACGTAGAACACGTCCTTAAACACGTGTTTCCATTGGCTACTCAGCATAATCACAAGCAAAACACGCGACGAACACCTGTATGAAAATCCAACTTAATGTGTAAATAAGCCGGGTTTGTTTCTTCATTTCTGCTTCTTTATGTTGTAATCAACGATGTGCTCGAAAATAAAATTCACAACTCGAGGCAGAGGCGGCGTTAGGTGAGCGCGGGGCCTAGGGCAATAATGACCCCGCGGGGCCAAAGTACAAGTAAAAATCGCTGAGCGCCGAAATGTTACATCTAAAGCCGATAAAGCAGTAAGCAACTTCCCCCTAAATGCTTCCTCTCACTTGTTCTTTTCATTCCTAACCTTAAATTTATTACTAAATATTCTCTTTTTTAATAAACAACGGTTTCTTCTAAAATATAAACTAGATATAAACTAGAAAAATATCAACTCGGAACGCGGGGCCTGGGGCGGTTGCCCCAGTTGCCACCACCAAACGCCGCCTCTGACTCGAGGCAACCGAAATGTTAAATAATAAACAAAAGTAGTAGGCCTACTTAATTTACGCGTTCAACTGCAAATGATTAGTAATTTTATCTAGAATTTTCACAATAACGACAATCATTAAACATATTGTGCGTTTAACGGATCCTTTTAAGCGAGTCAAAAGTTTGCGGCACGAAAAATATAGAGGTATATTTCAGTTTCTAGCAGTAGTACATTTTTCAAATTGGCGATATAGATTTAATAGTTAGAACTTCCCTTGAATTCATATTATTTGGTTTAGTACTTTTACATGCATTCCTCTCCCTCACATTAACCGGCAAGACCTCGGGGTACCGAGAGTATATCACGCTCACTTTCTGTACGCGTGGTCACGGGTTAAATTCCCGCCAAGGTCCATTGAACGAAGTGGTTCGGAACCCATCTTACCAATAAAAATGTAGGTCCCATCCTTAGAAACTCACCTGCTCATTTAGGACGTTAATAACAATTCAATCAGTTCACCGTCCAGTTTTACTTTATAACTTATGTGCTAGCCTTCACCAGTCTTCGTTAAGAAGTTCATTTTGTAAAATGAAGTTGCGAGACTTTTTCTTATATATTGACTTGTATGAGTTTGAAGCAGCAATTCTGTTAGGATGTTCAGTTTGGGGGTGTAACGCCAGAATCAGTGGGGTGTAAGTAGCGTTTTGCAGGGATTCTTTCGATTTCTATCTGTCTATGAAGCAACTATATACAACTGCTAACAATACCGGTTAATACACTCGTAACTATAAAAAGAATGTATAACGCGTAAAATACGTATGTATACTAAATACATTACTACGCAGTATATCCTTATTATGCTTTTTTCTTTCTTTTTTTCTACATTTTGATGTTTACGTAGTTTCACCTTTTTGTCCTTCTAGATTTTGCTCTGTTGTCATTCGCCTTTTCATTTTCGTTTTGCGGTTTCCTCTTTTATTGTTTCTTCCTTTTTGTCGTGATAGGTCGTTGGTTCGATCCCTGCACATGCCATATGGGCTTTGTGATGGACGAACACTGTGTCCGTGGGTTTTTCCGTTCCTCCCATTTTCTGTCACTATTTCATCCATCCCACCTGTCTTATGTTTGTAAGATAACAAATGTATAAAATAAAGTTAAAACTGGCGGCTAAAGGAGATGTTGCCCCTAGTCTTTCCTGTAGTGTGTTCCCTCTTCGTGATGATAGAACCTCTCTTTACGGATTTTTAAAAATATTTACACTTCCGTGAAATTGGATATCTTATACGCGGATTTTCGCTTGTTTTTTCTTTTACACTTTTTCGATACTCATGCTCAGGCACGTTTCTGAGTTTGGTTTCGGGGTATCCAGCGCTTTCGAGGGAGTTCCGGGTGTGAAATTTACGTAAAATGCATATTTTGCTAAATTTGGAGAGCCTAGGAAATTGATATTTATTTTTAGACTGTGGCTAGAGGCGCGTCAAGTCGTGAGTCCAATGCAGATATATTAACTGCCTTCCCAACATTGCAGGAACGTCAGATCTGACGTAAAGAATAACGTCACAATATATATTAGCCGAACATATTCATCTTGAACATTATATACCTTTATACTGTGGTGGTGGATCACGAAGGGGCAGGGGAGGGTAAAAATAAAAATCTCGAGAAATCGTCCTAAATGTGTGGTCTAAACTTAATTGTGAGTATTTTAATCTAGTTCTTGTCTATTTAAACATTAAACACCGTGCGCGTGGATTTTCTCGGGGCTCTCCCGTTTCTTCCCACTTTCTTCATTCTACCAATTCAT
>JAGDQP010076127.1:0-10090 GCA_022664845.1 Lepisma saccharinum
ATTTACGGCATTGAAAGAACGGTGCGCTAAATGTGTCACCGCGGTTGGGGGATACATTGAGTAACATTCGTATATACATAAAGGACACAAGTACATGCACACAAAATTTCATGGTCTTAGTGCTATTATTAAAAAAGTTATGGCCCATAGTTCAAAACTTTTTGAACGCCCTTTGTAGATTTTCATGTTGCACCTTCCTGTAGCAAAGCAAATATTATGTGCTTTAAAAATGCATTTCGTGGCCACAGAGTATGACAGTGAAGATGTGATAGCAAAAATCGTTTTTCATTTTCTCACAATGGGTGAGTTAAATACAAGGGTTCTATTCCCAGTGTGGAATCAAGTGCTTATAAAGAATAAACCTTGTAAAGAAATACACAAAATTGTTCAAAATAGTTTGGACGTCTCCAGATTGTTAGAATGCGCCTCGAATTTAAGTACTTTAAAAACATTTTATTATCCTCCTCGTACGAAGAGGATGAATCTGAAATCACATGCAACATATTTCACAAAATGTTTTAAACCCAATAGTTTGCGTGCGATTTATTAGAACCCATTCAGAGTCATAGTTAATACAACAGAAGACGTACTGCATCACCCGGCAGGTTTCACATATGATGCTGCGTTGCCATTTAGTACCCTCTGGCCTTCTACTGTAGAAAGCTCTGGCCCACTCGACGTGATTTTACATGCATATCGTCTGATTCAACGTACCGCAAACTGTGGTCCGCAGACCACAGCTGATCCTCGAGGCCTGCCCTTGGGCAGGCACAGGGTGGTCCGTTGAACCTACAAACTAATAAAACTAGTCCGCACTTAAAAATAGTTTGCGGAACGCTGGTCTGACTTGATCGGACCGGGTTGGCCCGAAAACTGAGTGATTAGTTTCGGCACCCATTTTTCCGACTGGAGAAGGCGAGGCCAGCCTAATATATATATATATATATTTGTTCCGTTCTGCACACTGTAGAAAATGGAACCGTTGCTTGATATATCGAATAAAGTTTTAAATATATGTGTTTGAAGAGTTGCTACTGTGTCCGAAAGGTGTCCATCAAAAACACACAGATTTCTTTTGCATAGTTGAAGGTTCTCATTTACCTCCTGCAGAGTCGTTTTCGCACATGCGCAGAAAGAGAAAACGATTTCTTATTATAATCGAACATGCAATTTTGGTCAAGTGTTTGATGCCGTCGTTTCAATCACGTATTTTAAAGAAATTGGAAATGTTCCCAGTGAATGGGGATTGCGATTCCTAATAAGCAAATAGAATAAAGTTATTATAATACGGCGTAAGCCGTGGAAGTAACTTTGTTTGGGTTTTCGGGATTCGGGCAACGTATTTCTGATACTAGTTTTCTTTTCCTGTGACCTGCAATGAATCTATTTTTTTTACTAGTCAAGCTACAGGTAATTTCTAGGCAGCTATAGTTGCCTTTCTCCAGAAATGTGTCTCCATAGTCTAGTGGTTAGAGCGTTGGACTCATGTCCGCGTGGTCCCGGGTTCAATTTTTGGCGTCCACCTAGCGTCGTGAGGAAAACTGGGAAGCCACGTGAATAAAGACGTGACGGCCACTAGGTCTGGTAAGCCCCTATTACACCTATTCGTGGCTATGTGGCGCGCAGGGTTGACCACACTGCCGTCACTTAGGTGGATGCAGTTCCACCAAGCGCGGATAGTTGGCGTTGGGGCACGTTCAGGACCTATCGGTCTGTAACGCCAATGTTGTTCTTTTTACCTGAAACATTATTAATATAACAAACAATTTTTCCAAAATGTTTTAACAGTCTACAAATTTATTAGTGTCACGCTAAATTTGTTTCTCTACCACTGTTCCTACATGTAAGCGTAGGATAGTACTTGCCCCTTTAGGATACTGACCTATTTAGAACTTTTCTCATGCGAGTCTTTGCGTGGTCACATTGTATTGTATATCAGCGGCTTACAATGAATATAAAACAAAATTCTACCTTTTGGTACTGACTTTCAACATATTTTATGCCTAAAAATCTTCAGGAGCGATAAATTTTATACTGTTATGTGCGCACACTGAAATCGAAATCTTGAAAAATTGTAAAAATCTCAAGGTTCCATATTTCATCAGACACTTTTGGAAAGGCAAACACCTAAAATGTTTCTACAACGAGAGTGAAAAGTCAACAGGTATCATTTCAAAACAAAAACAACCTTCTTTTATGAGGCTATCACGATCTTTTTCTGTGACACGTCAACTCTCCTCCCCCACCCCCACCCACCCAAAAAGAAACGTAAGTAGTAAGTTATGAAAATATAAAACAAAACTATCAGTAAAAATGATAAATAAAAATGAAGGCATTCATATCAGTCTGTCAGTTTGTATGATCTGTATATTTCAGCAATCTCTTTTTCCTTCACTCAACATTTTTTTAAATATATTTTTCTTCAAATCTTATTTTCCAGTCATCATGGCGCCTGATATCATGAAACGGAATCAGAAAATGAAGTAGATAAGGAAGAATGAGAGATGAAAAAAATAGAAAGAAAGAAAAGAAGGAAGAAAAACATAAAAAAAATGTGGATGTCAGATGAAATCAAGTTTCCAGCGTCACCAGTTAGTTATTCGCTTCCCATCTCTCTCTCTCTCTCTCTCTCTTTCTTTTTTTTTGGCTTTTGGCCCACTTTTTACCCCTTCTTTTTCTTTCCAGAAGTACTTTTTTTTTATCAATTTCTTTTATTTTTTCTTTACTATCTAGTTCTCTCATTCCATTGCCATGATTTATGTGTTGGATGACGTCACCACAGGAAGCCATTTTCCGGAAACCAATCACACAGATCAACTGTGAGAATAAGTGTACCGTACTGAGGAAAAGATTTAAAAAAAAAAAAAATAAGACGGAAAAGATTTCTTTTCCACGGAAATTGTATGTACAGCGAAAAGCAGACGTGTTATATGAGCATACGTGTTGTCGACAGCTAGTCGTATGAAATTAATATATTCACAAGTTTTACCATAAACCACTGTACTAGTAAATATCACGCCGGACGATACACAAGAATCAACGTTAAAAAGTCCTCAAGCGTGGAGTTGTGCTGATACACGACAGCGCACAACCCCATCTCGCAACTCATACGCAGCATCCTCCGTATTACACTGATGTTTATCCTAGTCACTATTACTTCTTAACGTTACCTAAAAACTCGGCCAGAATGCACGAAGATACTGGCCACAAAATCGGTATAAAAGGACTAACAAAAGACAAAGGAAAACAAAAGATAGTCCAACTCTGCCAACAAATGACTACGCAAACGCATATGTTATGATGTTCCTGATTACCTGAGTCTCTCTTTTCATTTGCTGATAATGTTGTCAAGTTACTTAATCGTCTCGCTTTCTCTACCACATTAATTTTCTTGACATATTATTACCAGTATTTAGATTTTGGTTAACGTTTAAGTACGTAACATGTTTGTGAAACATTATTGTGTCAAATTTTGTTCATTCGCATCGGACTTCTTCAATACCTATAGCGAAACAAATTACGGATTTAATGTATCATCGGTGGCTCAACTCCTTAACGCAAGAGGATTCACCAAGGTGCCTCTGGTTCGAACCCCATTAAAAGCAACCTTTTCTCTTCCTTTCTGGACTACCAAAATAGTTTAGTGTTTCACTATCGCTTGCAAAAAAATCCCCTTCGTTCACATTTTTTTCTTTTTTTCATATTTAAAGTGAACAGAAATAATCCAAACAGTGTGCACAATTAAACTCAAGAAGTGTATTTTTTACGGTGTAATTTCAGGGGAAAAAAAAGTGAATTTTAAAAATAAAGTTCTGATTTACAAGTGTAACATGCTTTCTTTCCTAGTTTGAATGTTATATTTTAAAGGCATGGTTTACTTTTGGTACGCCTTTGTATACATTTTCACACAAGTTAGTATAATAAGCACATTTGACAGATTATAGGGAAGATACTTTTAAAAACACTTGGGTGGAGGGGGAATAAATAGAATGTGTCGTCTCGGTGGCTCTACTACTCAAACCAAAAGAAACATTAAAAAGAAAACTTATCCTGAAAAATTACGCTTACAAGAAATTTAAACAAACCTTCAGAAAGACATGCAAAATTCACCACACTTCGTGTAGACATTACTTAAAAGTTCCTGAGCAAAAAACCAAAAGAAATCACAAAAAATAAATCTGTACAAAAAATGTACTTCTTCTTCTTTCTCTCCGTGTTCTCCCACCTATGTGGGGTCGAGGTTTCTTATCAGTCTTCCCCACAAAGCCCTGTCCTGAATTGTTTTCTTCTGACACACCTTTCTCCCCGAAAATGTACAAGAAGTGAATTATTTTTAACAGCGTAGAGCGATTGGGATTGCATAATACGAACAAGTATCCTTTATAAATCAAAGAGCCTGGGTTCGAACTACGGAATAGTTTGTCGGCATACAGGCATTTAATTTAAAAGAATATATATTTTATGGCCTTTAGGCATCTCAGGTTCAGGTCGAGATAGGGTCGGGGAGATTATGTTAAACGGCCAGGGCCTTATTAGTAGGTACCTTTCCACTATTTGCCTTGTACTACTGAGGGAAAACCTTGGAAAAACCTCAGTCACCCACGACCGTACACATCATCTTAGATATGAACATTATATCTAGGCCCTTGAATAACTTACTCAAATCTGGTCTTTATTTTTGTACTTGAGAGCTAGAACAGCGTAAGTCACAAATTCTTGTTTTCGAGAAATAATAAAAAACTACTTCTTTTCACATAAAATCTAGATGAACAAACTACATAATATACTTACTTTTTTTTAACATTATTTAACATGTTTACAACAAGAGTCATGCAACGTGAGGCGTTCGAAATACTGTACAAAACTGTATTAATCACGTTTTGCCCAAAATTGGACTTATGCGGTTCTAGCTCTCACGTACAGATTTATAACAAGAGAAGAAACGCTTCGCTTTGTTGAGAACAGAAATCAAATAAAATGCATTGGCACAGCATTAAAATATGCCACCACTGGAAAAGGTTAATCAAGAATTTTCCACTAAGGTACAAAAAGTATGAAAGATAATACGACTGACATGATTAGAAACCTGTTCCCAACAATGATCCTGTTTAAAGATCCGGACGGATTCGTTCTTTCTCATTTCCTTTAATTGCACTTTGAACCAACAAAACGATATATTAAGGGCGCCTTGTCATGTACGCAGTACGCACTAGTGCGATTTGGTTCGGTTGCCAATACAAATATGTGACGAGATTCCTCTACTGGCTACTAGACCTAAAAACAAGAGACGCAGGCGGCAACGCGTAATGAAAAAGTCGCCCTACCGATTGTCTCTCATCTCTCTACGCGTCCCAAGAATTCTTTCTATAGCCCGTTGATATAAAAATTATCTACATGAAAAATGACGGGACATTCAGAAAATAACTCTTACATTTTCCAAAATTTCCATTTACACTTCTAGTTCCGAAGATCAGGCAGAATCACTGAAGAACACTAATTCAGACACATATTACGGAATCATGTAATATTACGACTTCCGAGCCGACACATCTTACAAAATAAAATTAAAGCAATTTAAATGAATGAAGAGGTTAAGCTACTATACGATTTTTTTTTTAATCCTGTTCAAATCTACACATTAACATAAATGCCAAAAATGAAATTGCGGATAGTCAATGTAACAGCAGAGGTACTAATTTCAACAGTACACCACTTTAAACCTCAGTTCATTTAGGAAGTACAACCGGCTCATATGCTCTCTCATTGCTCTGGTATCTCCAGGGAAATTACAGGATGGCTGGGGGGAAGAAGAGCAGCTGAATGAACAAATTCATTCGATTTTATCGCCTTTCAATTGTTAATTCATATGTTATGTTTTTTAAGTTTTAACGACGAATTGACACCCAGATATTTGAAGTAGAAAAGGGTCCTATTTTCCAGCCTCATCACACAGGCGGAAGAAAGTCAACTCACGTTTTATTAGGAAGTACTGGCTTGTAATGCACCACAGGAGATGTGAGAACATTAACCATTAGTCGAGGAACCATGTTCACGTGTTGTTCATTTGCACAATATGTAGTCGCCATACACGTTCTGTCCCCGAGGATCAATGCTGGCCGCAGTGTAGCCAGACCTTTTAGTGATCAGTGCTCATTTCGAATAATTTGTTATTTCCACCCTGTTTTTTTTTTAGGCTCGTTTTTTTTCTTTTCTGTCCGCTCATTCTGGAAAACGAGAGTACATTACAACGCAGTCCATACCTATGCAGAAACGAGTCCCCAAAGTCCTTTGCTCTCGGAGACCTCCTGCCGGCTGAACAAATACACGCGCACTCATGCCTCACCTGTGGTTTTACATGTATGCCTCCCCCTCCATCTCTCTACTGAAGCTCTCGGTGACACAAACCTGGATCATATTCATGAAAAAAATAATAAAACCAGCCACGGCAAGCAAACATACAAAACTAAGCCAAAAGGCATTTTATACCACATATTACAATAAAAATTCCATTTTTATAATACCAATGCTTATTGTGAACAGAAAATTGGGATGTGTATGATGCAATTAAATCTTGCAGTTTGAACGCTAACAAGTGTGTACACCCTTACAGACAGACGCAGATAGATAGACCGATAGATAGATAGAAACTATCTACCTCTAGCACCCGGAAAACTGACGAACTCAGTCAAAAGTATAAGAACATTCCACCGCTCTTGAAATAAAACACAAACCTGTTTCACAGCATCGTTTAAGGCAATAACAGGGTATGAGTAAATTTGCTTTGCACAGGAACTCTGAAAGACCACGGAGGTTAGCGCGCTCGGTTTCAGTGGACGTGGCCATGCGTTCAATTCCCGCCGGGCCCCATTGAACGAAGTCATTCGGAGTCTACTTTACTAAAAACTGTAGATCCCCCTCTTTAGGAACTCACGAGCTCGTTTAGCTCGTAAATTCAATCAACTAACACTAAAAACTTCAACACTTTTCAACTATAAAGACCAAGTGCGATATCATTTGATATGAATAAGCCTAGTTGTTTGTTGCATTGAAGACGTTTAACTTTGTAGATGAATAACATGTGAACCACTACGGCGATGCATTTCTGAGAAACGGTTACGTCTTATTTGAATATCCTCTTTTTTGCCATTTGAAAAATTTCACCTAGATTCAAGGTGGTGGATTTCAAGATGATCCATATTCCCGAAATATCTTAAACGGTGGTCGTCTTCACCGATCATTTGATGGGTTACTCAGATTAACTCTCTCCTTTCCGTTTCCGGACTTTCGACTCACCCTGTACAACCATTTTTGGAAAAGAAGTTTTCTTTTTCATACCATTGTTATACTGTCTCCTTTTCAATATTTTATGCTATTGCATTCCCTCAGTAGCAATCTTTCATCTATGCTTTTCCGTATATGTGAAAATTTCATGCTGTTTATATATATCGTGGAGTCATTTCTTTTAAAAAGCCATGGGAGAAGAGGAAACTGTCGTAAGGTTGAAGGATGAATTCGGGACGCAAGGCGTAAGAAAAGAAGGTTGGGAATTGTATAAGAAGTAGGGATGAGGGAGGGGAAGAGTCCCCTCCTCTACCATCACCACCGGAAGAATTCAGGGTATTCTATCGAGAAGGACTCTTCTCAACTACAAGTAACCTTGTTACCATTCCTCGGTAAACATTTGCTTCCAATGAAAAAGTATCTCAAATATCACAGACGGAAGAAAAGAGAGAGAGAATCACAAAAGAAAAAAAACTGGAGAAAGAAAATAAAGCGGAAAAAAAATCTGGGAAAACAGGACGAGAGATCGATGTGAATTGGAAGGAGAGGAAGAAGACTCCGTTTTCCACAGCGAGATAAACAACTTGGCCTTGCCTTCTATATAATACACCTCTCGAAAAATTACCCTCGTTCCACCACCACCCAGACCAGGGAGACTGGAGTTTGAAGGACACAGTTTCTCGGAGAAAAGATAAAAAGTAGAAAGTTCTTGAAACTGGCGCTTATCTCACATTCTTTGCCAAGTGAGAAGAAACAGATGAGATAATATCAAGAAAATCAGTCTACAGATTACAATTCGATTTAGCTAATTTATTTTTTTATATAATTCTGTAATTATTTTGTTAGGAGAAAACCACTGATCCAATTAAACTTTCTTTTTATGCTGATTATTGTACAGTATAATAAAAACAGGCTAAGGACGAACTTTTCGACATTCGCAGAAAAATCAGAAGTATGGATAACATGCGTAACTATTTGTTGCCTGAATTTAACCACTTTCTAATACTCCAGATTTATTCATATTTTTAGAACAAAAACTTTAATCAAGCTCCTTTCTTTCATTCAGATGATTTTTCATAAGATACAAAATTAACGCTCTTTTTTTAGTGTTGCCCCACTATCGAAAAGTAGGTGTTCTTAATATCGGACGCGAACAAAACATGGTTTTGGAAGTAACTTTTGATTTACACAAATTTTTATTCAGAATAAACTTATACATAACATCACACAAATTTAAAACCAAAACTGTTTCTTTTATCAAAAGTAAGTAAATAAATCACAGCCATATTCAATCCACTAGTGGATGAGGCCTCTCCCCGAAGGGAGGAGTTGGTCTACTACTCCCACGCTGACCAGACGGGTTGGGAGAGGAGAGCCGAAGCTCTCACTGTGATCGCTACCTCTTTATTCAGGTAGCTCTCCAACTGGCCTCACAACGCTGGGTGGACACCGCGCAGGCAACACCATCTGGAGTACTGCAACGGTCACCCGTCCAAGCACTGACCAGACCCAGAGCTGCTTGACTTCGGTGATCTTACGGGAACCGGTAGATCAGCTCGGCTAGGGCGTTGCCCCAAAAGTAAGTATTTTTAAATAAATGAAAGCGTAGTCCTAAGACTGAGATGCCTAAGGCCATAAATAAAATGAAACGGAAAAGAACAGACCTTGAAGAAGTCCAGCCAGTATGTGAAATGGATATACACGATTATTTGAATGAATGAAGAAAGACTCTTATGTAGATACATTAGGTATATAATTAAAATGTGTCGGTATCTTTTGCTGAAAATTGTCCCTCGGAAAAGCAACAAAAAAGTTTCAAACTCGAAAAGAAAACACCACATATTTCTCATAACCGAGAAGTAACAATAAGCAGCACCACGTTTCAACTCACACTGTAGTAATTTCGACCCACGCAATTACAGGCTTTCGCAGATAGCAGCACTTTCTTCTCGAGATACTGCGGTATCCGATATTAGGAACGTAACCGATATTCGATCACCATAATTTACAACTGAAAAGTACTTTTAGAGGAAAATCTATGTAAAACAGGCAGGAAATTAGTACAAGGAAATTAAAAGTGCCTGCCTGGGTGGGGGGTTGGAGATTGGAACAAACGGCGCGATGAACCCCGCACGTCGTTCTCTACTGCGGGTCTTCGGAAAGGCGAGCGACCGGGTAAATTCTAGGGGTAAACAAGGAAGAAGAATATTTGAAACCTACATTTTAAACTATTTTCGTCGAGAGTGGACATACAAAATATTTTGCGAGTTTTGTTACATTATGACTTGTTTACAGAATTACAATATTTCCTTTATTACTTATTCGAATTTATTTTTATCTCGCCTCTACTCCATACTCACACTGAATCTTACTCATATCAGTATATACTTCTCACCTAGTGTTGCCACGAGACGAGACGAGACAGAGCTCTCGTAATGTAAAGAATACATCTTTTCGAGACGAGACACACTCTGGATAAGACATTTTCGAGTGTGTCGAGCCTAAATCTCGTCTCGTGGGCAACACTACAAATCTCACATCAGCTATGACCCTAACTTCAGTTACACTCAACCTCATTTTGAATTCAGCATTTACTACTCAGCTCAGCTATGCTTCATTTTCACTGACAATCTAATTTTCATGTCAGGGTTTAATGCTCACTTGCTATGCCTAATCTACAATCACACTGAACCTTACTCGCAAGTCAGCATATAGTACTAACCTCAATCATGCTTGAAATTCACTTACACTCAGTCTTACTCTCATTTCAGCACTTATTCCTCATTACAACCATGCCTCAACTTTACTC
>JAGDQP010076128.1:0-10090 GCA_022664845.1 Lepisma saccharinum
ACTACGAAACATTTACTCGAGTGCTACATCTGTCATTAGACTACATGAAGAGAGTGAAAAATTTAAATTTGGAAAAGAGGGAAGGCAAGGAGATTCAATTTCTCCAAAGCTGTCCTGGAGAGTGCGTTTCAAAATTTAAACGGGGATGAAGTTGAAATAAAGATCAATGGCGAATATCTTCATCACCTACGATTCGCTGATGATATAGTCCTGTTTGCTTCAAGTGGAGAAGAACGACAAACTAGGATGGAAGAACTGAGTAATGAGAGTTTGAAAATAGGCTTAATAATGAATTTAAGTAAAGCAAAAGTAATGTACAATCAACATTCTGCGAAGAGGGAAATAAGGATTGGCGGAGAGACAATGGGAGTACGTTTGCCTGGGTCAGCTCAATACATCAAATACTAAGTTGTGACTGATGAAATAAATACAAGATGTAAAATGGCGTGGAGTTCGTTTGGAAGACTATACTTTATTTTCAAAAACAAACTACCAATGTATCTCAAGCGTAAAGTTTATAATCAATGTGTCTTACCTGTAATGATTTATGACTGTGAAAGTTGGAAATTGAATTAGCTAACGACTCAAGATTAAGAGCCCACAGGAGGGATAGAAGGACAAATGAATGGATTCGCGCACAAACAAAGGTAGAAGATATAATCAAGACTGCGAAGGAGATGAAGTGGAGATGGGTTTGTTACATAGCTAGACAAACAGATGGAAGTTGGAAACAAATGTACTACATTGGATACCTATAGAAAAGGAACGACCAAGACGACGTCCAAACGCAAGGTGCGTAGATGAAATCATGACGATTTTGTAAACCTTTCTTCTTTTTCTTTTCAGCCTCACAGCTGATCGAAACACCTGCTCCTACATCTGGTTTCACTGTTTGTATAACTTCTTGGTTGGGGTCTTCATCTATCCCTCCCTGTTCGAGCGATAAGTCATTAGTCACAGGAGGATTACTTCTTAAGCTTTCTAGTAATGTAGGAAAAATTTGCGGATCTAAATCTTGCGAGGTTCAATTTTTTTGCCCCTCTGGAAAGTTAACACTTTGTGGTTGAGGCAACGAATTGTCTAGTGTATTTAGTCGGGATGATTTGAATTTTGTAGTTTAACAAACGATAATAACGTGGAAGGGATATTTAATATACGACAAATATAACGCACGTTTCCCGTAGTACGAAATGCTTCTGTGACGTAATTCTAGTTATTACACCAACGTCTGGTCGTTTTTTACACAGAAAGAGTCGGGAATTTCACTCGGTACATCGTAGATAATATAACTTTGGGGTTCTGGCTGTTTGAGTCCCAAAGGCAAAATGTGTCTTTCACCACCTTCAATGTATACAACTTGATTCTGACATTCGCTTAGAAATCTGTCCAACACATCACCTTCAGCATACAGCACTGCATCAAGTCTCTGGGGCTGCAAGTCAACGTCACTGACAAGCTCGTACATTGCACCTGAGAAGTGATGGCCTGAAAGAGATTTTACATCTAAGAGAGAAACATCGTCTGGCTTTGTTAGGACAACCTGGCCTCTGGATCTGTTTAGAACCTGTTGGGGACTAGAATTATTATCATTATCGAACACACAGGGAATGAACTCTGCTGCAACACATCGAGTATCAGAAGATGTTATGTGGTACTTACCTCGATTACGCCAGATCAATCTCAGGCTCCATTATGTGATCACTGTCGGTGGGTCTCCATCGAAACGAAGTCTCGTCGTCAGTCGCATTCACACTCACTTGCTTTCACCTTCTCTACAGTCTGTTTCACTAAGTGGCTCTTTCTGTCCTTTAACCAACTCAACTGACCTCCAGGCGCACTCGCGTCCCTATTATTGAGGTCGGTCCCCTTGAACACTAGCTTCCCTCACTTGGGACACACCAAGATACGCACACACTTACACGAGACACCGCCACTGGTTTAGCACAGATCAGACACGCTCACACACACATTCTCCAACTGCAATTCTCCGAACCACTAGGGGCCCTTTCCACTTTAATGTGCCCACACAAATATCATATATATTTGGCCCCTTTGGTCACACACTTGCCTTGAAACTCACGTGCGCCTCACTGGCATGAATTTAATTCACTTACACACAGTCGCACATTTCACTTACTCGCATATAACGTAATACTGTTTACACCCTCTGTAAGTTACGCACCGTCCAAAATTCGGGTAAAGTTTAGTTTGCATCCCCCACCAAACTACTCTGTAACTACTCAACACTCGTATGGGACGCTGCTAACTTACATTTGAACACACAGACATACAAAAACTCACAAGCACTATTTTGGAGAACCACGTACGTACTGATAAACACTTAGCCGCACCAGCACTTTCTGGACACTTAATACAGAAACTACTGAGCACAGACTATAGATTCGAATGCTTCACTGACCTATAAACATGTCTTTGTTTAACAGATATGCACACTATCACTGAGCACTTTGACTAATAACAGGAACACTGAAAAGCACAGATGAAAGTTCACTTCACGGCACCGATTTACGACGCGCATTTACTAAAAAAGACGATTTCTATTTATGCGCCACACAATGCAACGTTGCTTTTGTAACACGCTTCTGGAAGCCTGTCTCCTATTACTAGGTAAAGGTTAGGTACCATACTTCCAAACACAACCGCAACAATCGATTACTATTTTAGGAACGCTGTGTAATTCTGTGTAATTTTCGGAACGCTGCGAACTGTGTAATTTGGAATAGCTAATATGTAACAACGATGAAAATTGTGAATTTTCGGTATTTTTTTTCACCCTAGCGTTTACTATGATTTTCAAGGTGTAAACAATGTGCAGTGAAAAGCAGCGAAAAATAATTTGTTGCAATTATCAGAAGAACGTTAAAAGTTAGGTAAAAGACACTAATAACAAGAAGCGTTGAGTTTAGTGAGCCAGATAGCGAGAGAACATTGGGAAGACCGAGACGGCGTTGTGAAGATATAGAAGGAATCTTCGAGAATTAGATGTTTCTGATGAAAACTGGCTTGATATTGCTTAGAACAGAATCATATGGAGAACGTTTCTTACTGCGGCGATAAACTTGCGAGTTCCGTAAGCAATAGAGTAAGTAAGTAAGTTGAAGTTCGTAAGAGCTTTCATTTAAACAGCAATCATCCAAATCGGATAATGGAGAGCCAAGATACAGGCGATTTCTATGAAACTGCATGCCACGATTTTGAAAAACTACTCTTCTGTTCTGACATGTCCTGAATGCATTTTCTTCATCCCTAGGACGAAGGAATCCTGGTGTGTAAATATCATTTGGTACCTCCGAATGGTACCGAAAATGTACCTGGCCCATGGTTACGCATGTGACAGTTTTATCTAGAAATTGTTATTTTTTTGTTACTTTGTTGAATTAGGTGTAGAACGCATATTTTTACTGAAGAAGTTTAAAAAAATCATTATTACTATATTTTCTTTTCAGCACATGGAGTGTATGTTTTACCATGTACTTACCCCATAGTTCCTAAAAATCAAGCGAGACTTCGAGTACAAATTACGGCCTTACATAGTGTAGGTGAAGTTGATTATGCTATAAATTGCTTTCTTGCGGCTGGTAAGAACTTGGGATTAATTAAGTAAAAGCAAATTATGTTAAAGTCTTTCTTTTTCATGCAAAATTTTATCCTATGCTAATCATTTTTAATTAACAGATGTAAATATTATTTGTTTTTGGAATTCGCTATGTCACAGGATTTGAAATTATTATACGGTTAAATAAAGTTTTATGTATCAATAAAATTTTCTACATGAAAACGAAATTTGCATTTAACTCGTTTCTTTGTAGGCTTAAATCTTGAATTTTAAGACATCTGAGATCTTGAATTAAAAACATTTTTGTGAACATTGTTTTATTTAGTAATAAAAGTCTTTACGCCTATTCGTTGATTAGTGTTTTGTTAGACGATCGTTTCGTAAGCCTTCCTGCTACCAACGTCAGAGGATCTTGTTTGATTTTTTAAAGAGGGGGTTCTAGCCAAGTAAATAATACACAACGAATATCACACCAAAATAATTGTATTACTAATATGTCAGACATAAGTTGTGAAAACCTCAAAATCCTATATAAAAGGGTAAAGCTATCCCTGTGCGATATGCGCGCGCCATGAACGGCGCATAGCGGATGTGAAGGTAGTGCCCCACAGATTCTGGACCTACGGTACGAAGTGAGTTGGAGTCGTCAGTCCCACCTACGTCTTCACAAGGTGCCCGCCAGTACAAGGTAGGTTGAGTGCACCTCAGAGTGCCAGACGTGGGAACACTGCGAGCAAAGTCTTCAGTGTCCTGGCCGGGATTTGAACCCGGGCCACCTGATTCGTAGTCGGACACGCTACCATCTGAGCCACGGCGACTCCTCTTAAACACATGAATTGTGTTTATTTATTTGTTTTCATAGTTACAGATACAATGCATTGATCATTTTAAACTGAAACATAACAAAGTAACAATGCTAAAAGAAAATTGAAACAGTAAACCAGTATCGTAAATAATAATAATAATAAATAACCCTATAACAGGTAGAATATATCAAGAAGGACAAAATAAAAACAATTATCCAAATTTAAATTTATACTGGCTAATAATACTGTAGTAACAAAATTTTAAAGTAACTTCAGTATTATTTACAAGTCAAAAGTGCTTAATACTAACTATAGCTGCAATCTGAGAAGTAAACATTAACTGGTGGGACCAGCGAATTGACTTCTATTGAGCGTATGTATAAGATACACTTTTGGATTAATGATAATCTGTCTTTAGGAATACAAAAGAGTTTTACACTGCGTGTATGGTGAGTGGAGTACGGGAACTTGGGAAGTAAAAGATTCACAGTGCGTCTTGTTATTTACTGTTTTATGAAGTACGAGCATTTAGGCTTTTGCACTAGGATATGAGAAGAGCAATATAAAGAGTATTCAGTAAAGTAAATGTGGAACTCTGTGGCTAAGAAGTGTGGGACAACATCTATTTCCAAGAGATGTGTGGAGCAACCTAATGAACCAAATAAATGAACAATATTCTACCACAGGAGCCGGGAAATTAATTCTTTGTAGCATGAAATGAAGGCAAACACATTTTAAATTTCTATGTATCTGTACAATAAATCTAATATTCTTGTAGGTTGTTTGAAATGCTTGTAATTTGTTTAGAAAATGTCAACTCTTCGTCACTACCTACAGCAAGACCTTTGCATCTGAGAACATTTTAACTACAATATTATCTAGGTGGTTAGAGTGTTTAATAATATTTTTCTTTATAGGGAGATTTCTAGAGTGGCATTTTCTTTTTCGAAATTTAATTTTAGCTTCCAGGGATCTCACTAGGACAGCGGTTATAAACCTTTTCTTAGTCACAGATCCACTTAAGAGTCCGATGAAAGCTAATAACCCTGTAATAGAGATTAAAAATTGCATTTTGTTTACTTGTTCTTTCTAATTTTGTGATGGTAGAAGTTAACATAAACTTACTTGTGTATTTTAGTTAACAACCTGTGAGCACAGGGAGGCCAAATATCTATTACTTTTATTTTTTTACAGCTGTTGTTGCGTTGGTTAACTATTCAGGCGAATGACCACTTATAGCCGGAAAAATCTTTTAAGATTGAGTATCAGATAACAGTTAGTAGTTACTTCAACATATCATATATACATAGTCATTTTTGCTTTCTTTTAAAATGTTATTTCCAAAGTGTAAACAGCCTTTCCATTTTGATCGCTTATCCGCAATGACCTAGAAGCTCCAGTCAAAAACATATTATCTAATAAATTTAAGAAACAACTAGAAATAGTCTAAGAACTTAAAGCATATTGACTTGTAACTCAAAAGATATCTTAATTCTTTTAAATGTTGTTTAGATGCAACTGGTGACGTTTTCTCTTTAAAACTGAAAATACCCAGAAATGAAAGTATAGTTCATCAACTGTTGGCCTTGTTCATTTTTTTAACATAACTTTTAAGTATTACTTTTAGTATATAAGCTCTAAATTTTTAAAGCACAATATGAGTTCTTCGACTGACTAAACCAATGTAACATCTACAAACTAACTGAGTTTCTGGTCTAGAAGTCACCCCAAAAGCATAACCTAACGTTAAGTATATACATTCAGACTCTGTCTAATCATTGTTACCGCCCATACAATCTATTTTATCTTATTATCTTATCTGTCTAATCTTTCTTAAATATTTGACTGTTATATACTTTCGCACTAAGCTTTGACTCCTAGTACAATAAACTGAATTATTTCACTTGCATGAGTCTTCAATTTAATCTCAGTAGAATAGAGGTACTTTACTTGCAATTTTCAAGAAACTTTATCTGACACTTCTAAAAGCTTAGTGGCTCAAGCTTATAAATTACCTGAGGATTCTCATATCTGTACTTCTGTCTATGTAACTCATTTTGTATTTTATAACTATTTAACCATTTTTTTAAAATTTCGATCAAATATTGGTCCTACCAAATTATTCAGCTTTCTCAATATGGGATTTACTGCGAAACGGACAAAAGAAATAAACATATCTTCCAGAATGACGCTATCGTTCTACTACAAATAAAACTTTCGGTGGATGATGGTGGGATTGGCGTAGCTGAGATGACCATAAGTTAAAATTTGAAAAGTCCAATAATAGTTCTCGAACTTAGAACCTGTCAATCTAAGAAATATGCTTACAAACTTGTCAATAAAATAGAATAGTTAATGAACACATCTCAATCTTTATTCATAGCAACATATCCGAAAATCCAGTAGAAATCCGAGCTAACAAACATACATCGCCATAAGAACAATTATTATTATTACATTAAATATTCCGAAGTATTATTAAACCTCAATTACATAATATAATATCATAAATATTTATAGTTGGGGAAAGATGCTAGCTGTTGTTTACCCCGCAGCATTAGTAACGGACAATGTACCCCGCTTGGAAGTTGGAAGTTAGATTATGATGCAATTGTAGAAATATTTTATTGATACATACTCCTCCTTATCATCGGCAGAACAATGGCCAGGCTGAATGAGCAGTCCAGGATGTGAAACAGTTATTAAAGAAGAAATTACAGGAAATTGACAATAAGAACTGGCAATAGCTTATTAATGGTATACAATCTGATTAAGATTTTCCCAAACTCCTTTACTTCATGTATTTATAAAATCTCCAGATGAAATGATTTTTACGTACACACCAAATGCTAGATTTAATGTATTGTATTGTACGGTTCGTCACACGTATTCACCTACAGCTCCTTTAGATCAGATACCGTCCCCTTTAATAGGTCAGCAAGTTTGGTGCAAAAATATTCCAGATAAATCTCCCCAATGAGTACCGACAAAAGTGGTAAAGTATATTGGAAATGCCATAATTGAGGTAAATCTTAATGGACAATTCCGTAAAGTTCATTTAGATCATATCCGAAAAGCTAGTCCACAAGGGCACAAAAGGTAGATGACGTATGAAAGCGTTACTAGTAATGTTGCTCCTCAACATCGCAAATCTTCTACAATTTTGTCACAACCACGATCACTTCGCACCCGACGACCAAAACAGTATTTTGTTTGTGAAGGTTTCTGACAATTCCGGCATATCTCAGTCAAACTTTCGGTATGAGTGATTGGTAGGGAAAGATTTATGATATTGTATTGTGTAATTGAAGTTAAACACTTCAGATTATTTATTGTAATAATGATAGCTGTTCTTATGGCTATGTATGATTGTTAGCTCGGATTTCTACTGGATTTCCGGATATGCTGCTATGAATAAAGATTGAGATCTGGACACTAACTATTCTATTTTATTGATCAAGTTTACAAGCATATTTCTTAGTTTGACAATTTTTGATTCTTAGGGAAATATTTATGATAATATGTAATTGAGGCTCAACAATACTTCGGATTATTTATTGTAATAATGATACTAGTTCTTATGGCGATGTGTGTTTGTTAGACCTGATTTCTACTGTCTGTTTCTTCGGGACTTCAGCGATAGGAGTTGTCCAAGCTGAATAGGTTACTGGGGCGATTTTGCCAAGTTTCTGCAGTTTCTTTCTCCATTAAACTATAAGGAATATGATACGTTTTTTTTTAAAATTAGGATTGCATCAGGTTTCACATCAATACTTGCTTCATATGCTCTGATATATTCTTCCATATTATTGGTAAATACCCACATAGCAAAATGACGTCCCAGGGATATCTGACGGATCTCCTGGCAGAATATCGGGACGTCTGTAGGACGTCCTGTTTAAGTCCCGTTTACATCCATGGGACGTATAGTTATAATTAATTCTTCGTATAACTATACGAAGGCATATCCTTTGTATAGTTATAATTAATTAAATAATAATAATAGTAAGGTCGAGTTAATTTATAGAAATTCCAGGTAGGTAATCCCGCACGACTTTCCGGGGGACATCCAGGGGACATCCATACGGGATGAACTGTTTGTATTGCCCACAGAGTTATCCCACGGACGTCCTTAGGACATCGCTATGGGAGCAGGACCATTCTGATGGTAATGGGATCTAAATGGGACGTCCCAGGGACGTACTCTGCTATGTGGGTATCGACTTGAAATTGACAAGTAACTTTTCTCTACACTTATCTTTATCAAAATCCGTTGTCACCGTCACAGTTATCTCCTGATGTTCTTGATACAGCTGGCATTTGATCGTATCTAAAGAAAAAAATTGTTGCCAATGAGGCCAGATCTGCTGTAAACCTGTACGTCCTAATAATAAGTAATGTCCATCAAATACTTGAAATAATAGATTATATTGATCATGTGGCATTTTACACGTTAACGGTATTTCTCCAATGATCGATAATGTTTGTCCCGTCACTGCTCGAAGTGTGGAAGTGGGCTTAAATACATCTCGCTCTAATTCAATTTTTTTAAGAACCGAATAAGATAAGATATTCGCTGCTGCTCCCGTATCTACTTCCAAATTTACCATTTGATCTTTTATTAAGATTGTCACTATACAAGGATGTATTCGCTTGTTGGTTTTCACTTTATATAACTCTATCTTCATTAGGTCCTGGTGTTTCCTAATCTCTTTCAGAGCAAGTAATTTCTTGTAATATTCATCGCATACTTTTATCTGTCGGCACAACTTGCGATGTGTCAAATCCTTAAACTTAGAAAACCACCATCGGGAATCTCGAAATGTTTCCGAAGATTTCATTTCCAAATTTACTAATAGATTACAGTAGGTTTGTCTTTAACTCGTCACCAAATTATCAATCTAAGAAATATGCTTGTAAACTTGATTAATAAAATAGAATGGTTAATGTCCACATCTCAATCTTTATTCATAGCAGCATATCCAGAAATCTAGTAGAAATCCGAGCTAACAAACATACATCGCAATAAGAACAATTATCATTATTAAAATAAATAATTCGAAGTATTGTTGAACCTCAATTACATAATACAATATCATAAATATTTTCCTAACAATACCATCCCATTGGAGAAAATTTTACGGAACTAGGAACAGTTAAACCTATTCTATGTTACAAATTAACTTCTAAAAGTCCTTAGAGTTGAAAACAACAAACTTCATTCTCTATTCCAGAAGCATCTGTGACATACATATATTTACTAGATTTATAATCTGAGTGGCTGACTGATAATTTAAACTATGAGCAATGCCATTTATCAGTCATTACAAACTTTTCAAAAAACCTTATTGTGCAATCAGACTAAAGGAACATCAGTTACAACCCGCAACTTTTGGGAACGGCACAAGAAGAGAATTGACCACACCAAGCAGCTTCATCTTCAACCAAACAAGTTTTCCAAGATTGAACCAGGTCAACCAAAGGAGTTTCATCCCTGGAATATAACCAGCGATCATCAGCTGAGAAGTCTGGAAGAAGACTAACATGGCCTACAGAAGCGTTTCTCAACATTTTTCATTCTGTGACCCCCTTTACAGTGTCTTCTAACCAGCGACCCCTACAACTTATTATTTTTACATAATAAACTATTTCTTTTCACCTTGTATTATAACCTCCTGAAACACACACACACACACACACACACACA
>JAGDQP010076129.1:0-10090 GCA_022664845.1 Lepisma saccharinum
TCAACAATTGGACCGTCTGAAGGCAGCAATCGCCCAGAAGCGCCCAGCTTTGGCCAATAGGAGAGGCATTGTGTTCCACCAGGACAACGCCAGGCCACACACATCAATACTGACTCGCCAGAAGCTCCGGGAGCTTGGTTGGGAGGTTCTTATGCATCCACCTTATAGTCCGGACCTGGCACCGAGTGATTACCATCTGTTCCTGTTCCTGGCGAACACGTTTGCTGGTGAAAAATTCGCTTCAAGAGAGGCTTGTGAAAATCGGCTGTCTCAATTTTTTGCCAATAGGGACAAGGGCTTCTATGAGAGAGGCATCATGATATTACCTTCCAAATGCCAACACGTTATCGAACAAAACGGCGCATATGTGACCTAAATCGGATCATTCTTACTATGGTAAGTCAAGCCTTCAATGTCATGCAAAAATAACGGATTACTTTTTACTACACCATATATGTAGACATCAAAGGAGCCTTCGATAACCTTTGGTGGTCTGCGCTATTTAATAATATGACTGAAGTGAAAATTCGCCATATATTATTAGGGTATTAAGGGACTACTGTCAGGACAGGAAGATTACATTTAGGGCTCCGGGAGAGAAAGTAACAAGATCACCCAATAAAGGATGTCCACAGGGGTCTCTATGTCCCAATATTTTGGTACATATGCATTGCCCCCTGTCTCAAAGTTCTGGATCGGATGGAAGAGGTAACATCGGTAATGGCGTATGCAGACCATCTCGCTACTTTGGTGGAGGGAAAAACGCAAGGACAATTAGAGATTAGGACAAACAAGATCACCACAGTATTAGGGAATTGGTGTAATGAAAATAAACTTAAAATTTCAGTTAATAAGACTAAGTATATGATATTTAAAGGAAAGTTGGAGCAGAATCCTACAATTAAATATGAAAATCAAACTATTGAAAGAGTTGATAAGTTTAGATATTTGGGGTTATAATTGATGAAAAGTTGAACTATGACGCCCACATTGAGGAAACTATTAACAAAATTTTGAAATTTGGAAATATAGATAACATTGGCAAGCACTAAATTTAAATTACCCACAAACATTTTGAAATTGTATAACTCCCATATAGTAAATGCTATTGGCACCTATGCGTCCAGTGTATGGGCACATAGGTTGCAAGAAAACAAATCATTGGCGTTAAAACGTAACAGAGCTCAAGGAACCATCTTATTGCGAATGTCTGGAGCATATAATACAACACTGGGGGAAGCCATAAATGTCATTCTGGGGATAAGACATTTGCATCTGGAAAGCAATTAAAATGGCATCTCAGTACTGGATAAAGCATGAAAACCAAATAAGAGCTACGGAAATTTTGCGGGAAATTTCACAAGATATAAAAGACATTGATAATAAAATTAATCAAATTTGGCAAAGAAATTGGCAAAATTCCGGAAAATCGAGACGGTTGTATGGAATAATACCCCTGATTGAACAACGTTTAAAATGGACCAATTGGAATCCAGACAAGGGCTCGATGCATTTCCTAAGTAGACATGGACCATACAAATCGAAATTATATGAACTAAAGATAGTGGAATCCCCCGAGTGTTCTTGCGGACAACTTTCAACACCCGAGCGGTCCTCCATTGCCCAGAAAATCACGTGAAGGTGGATGGAACTAATGATACTCGAATTGTAGATTTGAGAAATGAACTAAAGAACGTTAAAATACACGAAATAATCGAAGATGACATCAAAAGAACCTCCCTGGATCTGTTGGCTACCATCATCTCATATAAGGAGAAAGAAATCTATATGAGGAGGAACATATATGACCAGGAATGAAGACGGGAAACAATGCATATTGTAAATAATGTAAACAATGTAGTCGAAGAATGTGTGACGCGCGCGACCCGGGGACCAAGGGGAATACACGGTGCGGGAGAAGCGGAATGCGGGAAACTCACATATTAGAATTCACATATTAGAATCCATACTTTGTGGATTAAACATCTCTTCCACGGCTGTGGTTCTTACAAAATTGTGAGGACTCAACGCTAAATCGCGAACCGAGACCGGTATGCCCCGAGGCCAGCCGCCTAGCGTCTCGGGAGTTCGTGAGTGCGAGAACTTTCGGGATTAACGATTACTCATCCGCGAAGAAGCCCCCAGTGCCTGACCGCCAATCCTATGGATATGGATGGTAAGCGGAGTACCGAGGTAACTGGATTGGCAAAGTAAACAGTGATGTGCAATTTGAAAGAAGTATCGAGTATAGTGTGAATGTGCGGTGTGGTTGAAGATTCGGCTGTGAAGAAACTTTCAGGATAGGCCCCAATAATCTGTACGGATATGGAGGGTGTGTCCCAGCCCCCTGGAATGAACTTTAACGGTGACTTCCCTGGTGAGAATGGATGATGAGAGTGAAAGCTAGGTTAGGATAGTTATGGTTAGTTTAGAGTACATATGTGAAGGATAAAAATTAAATTCTGATACGGAGCAATTCATAGGGAATTAAATGTAAATGTAAATTATTATTAATACTCATTGTGATAATTTGCTGATTATAATTTTTATTTTGGTTGAAAATGTACAGATAGAGGAAGTAAAGTCCATATAAATGAATGATTGTTTAGTGTCCTTGTATTTTCTATTTGAATTGCTTCTATTTTAGGAATATTTTTTATATCATTAATGAGTAGAGTACGGAAAATGAAGTATAAATTTTTATTAAGATAGTTACACAAATAGCATAGTGCGGGAAGTGTTTTAAATAACGTTAACTGTATGAATGAAAAACAAACTGATACTAACAATAATAACTAGACAACTATGTAAGGACTAATTATACCGATATATAGGATTAGTAAGGAAGACACTTAAGAAAAGACTGAAGTCACAACATAAAAGCAGGAATTAATAAAGTGAAAAACATTAATAAATAATAGTAAAATCTAACCCAAATAAATAATAAAAACTTAATACATTAAACCACTAACACCAGTGTACTTAATATATGATTGTATTTTGTTATTTTGTTACAGCTTATGTCCATATATGTACGTATTGTAAACTGAAATGAAAATAAAAATAAAAAAGAGAAAAAAGAAAATAAGAAATTCCCCCCACTCGCGGAGAAAGGGCCTGGATTTGCCAGCGGGAGCCAGACTAAAATAACTTCCCCGGCCCCCTCTCTTTTCTCTTTTCTTTATGTAAACAATACCTTGAGGACCAACAGGTCCTGGCGACTCCGTGCTTCGGCGCTGTGTCAGGGGCCTAAGCAGGGAGACAAATACCGGGGATGGCCTGCCCCAATCCCGTGGAGAACACTTTTAGTTCGCTGCATTTCAAATGCGCGAAGCGGGGCTGAGCCAAGATCGCTGAAAGGTAGGTGTGGTCAGAGGGTCCCAAATGTAAAAAAAAAAAAAAAAAAAAAAAAAAAAAAAAAAAAAAAAAACAAAAAAAACCTAGTAGAAGTATGCAATTACTGGAATTAAAGCGTGAAAAGATTAATTTTGTAACATCTCATAATAACCGGGAAAAAATGACAACAAATCTTAATAAGTTTTTTTTTTTTTGCTAGTATGGTCAGTGGGTGACAAATTACTCGAGAATCAAGGAACAATCCTCCCTTCTCCTTTTACGCTTTTCAATGCGCAATTTCTGTATCCTATTGTTACTTGTCAAATGGTCGGAAAAAGTGGGGGAGCAACTGCTCCCCCTCGCCGCCCATGACCGTGGCAGCCTGTATGTTAAAAACGTTTGGTGTGGAAATGAGTAAACTGAAAAACTAATTGCGCAAGATGCATTCAGAATTCACCTTCAGAGAAACAGGATAAGCTTTCAGCGATTCTTGGACCTTAAACACAAATTTAAGAGAATTACACAAAAGGTGAATACATAAGTGCTGTATTTCTTACATTTTTTTTTTTTAAAGAAATCGTAGAGCGGTATTCAGAATAATTAATATTCCCTTATTCCGCTTTTAACCTGGAAGTGACTTTGGTGGTATTCATTAAATTTTGCTCAGTTCTGCTTTCCGCTGACTGACGGGTTTTATGACGCTTTGATCATAGTCCCCCCATATGATTTTTTTTTAAATATATGTAAATGTTAAGAATTACAAAACTTGTGCCGCCGCCTTTTTAATTCGCTCCTTGTTTGCACAAATGGAATTTTCCGTGAATCCGGTTTGTTAATAAGTTCATAAAACTTTCTTATTATGTACCAAGGTGTCTATGACCAATTCGAAACTTTTAAACTCATTACTTCCTCCTTAAATTTCCTCAGGGATCCTTCTCTCATCAAAACAGCAATAGCTCCTTCTTCTCAAAGGTGTCTGGATATCTTTATAATCCGATCAAGAACTTTTTTCCTCTTTCTTCGCCAAGTTTCATAGTTTTCTTTTCTCCTCTGAAGTGACTTCTCCAGTCTGAGCGAAAAGATTACTCCAAGAATCTTTCACCATTGAACATTATTTTTCGCATGTTGACATATTTTCAATTTAAGCAGAAAATATCTATTCAGGCGAAAAGCGGAGTGTCCCTGCTAGATTGATTCTGGTATCCTGGATTTGATCTCCATTGCGGGCACACAACGTAGTGGTTCGGAATCCACTTAAAACTGTAGGTCTTGTCCTTTAGACATTATCATCATTCGATGAAAGGTAGTGGCAAACTACAATCAGTTTTCGGATGACAAAAGTTTCGTCTGGGCGTAACACTCGCGATCATAACTGTTTATCAGAGGGACAAAAGCAGCTAAAGTGAAATGGAATTCAGCTTTATTGGCGTTTGGTATGACAGTCGCTCGGAAACAAGTATACATTTCTTTCAGCAAAATTTGTTCAATTTATGTTTTACTTTTAAAGGTTGAATTATCAATTTTATATTGATGTAGAATTTGTAATTATAAAAACATAAAATTAAAATATGCATACTTAATTATTATTGTAAATATAGTGTGTATTTTTTGAATATATAAACATTTTGAGAGGGCCGCTAAGATTGCTGAAGGAAAAGAGATGTAATATCGAATCTAACTCCTGATCTTTTTTTTTTTCCTTAAAAGAAAATACGTGGATGGATAAGAAGAAAGGTTACAACAACAAATAAAGAAAACCCAGTATGGTCTATGAATTGATTATCTATTCTAAGAAGGCTACACACACATCAGTGTTGCACGTAATCGCCAAGGCGATTAAACCATTTATCAGCCCGCCAGACCAACTTGCTGGTATCGTCTCGGTAGAAATCATAAAAATCATATTCCTGTTCATTGAATCACTTTGTGGCAGCTGTCTTGACTTTGTCGTCGAACAAGAATAGTGTTCCTGACAAGCATGCTTTAAACTGCGAAAAAAGCAAAAAGTCACTGGGAGCAAAGTTCGGGCAGTATGGGGTGGCTCCACACTTCACACGCGAAACGTTGCAAATACTCTTGAGTCTGGCGGGCTGTGTGAGTTCTGACGTTGTCGTGAATGAAATTGACACCCTCACTCAGCATAACTTGCTGTTTGCGTCTAATGTCTTCGCGTAATCTCACCCACACCTCACACATTCCTCGCTCACAAGAAGCGTATTACACCTCGCACATGCACACGAGACCAACTGTGCAAGCGTCTCGCCATTGGGTTGACTACCCCTCAACTGACGGTAAACAAACATAAAGTTGTCCAAATTTTCCACGGTATATGGCACCATCTATTGTACCTTCGGTTAAACCAATTACTTACCTCCTATTTCGAGCAGTTACAGAATGCTTGTTGTAACCTTATTTTCTGATCCACTAACGTATTTGCAAAGAGAAATTTGGAGCAGCCTTCGCAGCAGTATCCAGCTTGAGCACTATAGTGCTAATTTTGTAAACATTAAACGACAGGCAGAGATGCTACCTCTACGCTTCCACTCTCATAATTCCGAAACATGTAATGCCTCTTTCACCGAGTGGGAACTTGAAACTGCCTTGCGGGATGTTAGAAACACATCCCGTGGACTGGATGATATTCACTATGAAATGCTGCGACACCTTCCCTCCCAAGGAAAGGTCTTCTTGCTACACCTCTATAATCAGATCTTGAGGACAGATAGCTTCCCTGTTAGTTGGCGAGAAGCTATTGTATTCCCGATTCTGAAACCTGACAAAGATAAACTAAACGCCACAAGTTACCGGCCCATTGCTCTTACTAGTTGTGTATGTAAGCTATTTGAGAGTTCGATAAACGGACGCCTAATGTGGTACTTGGAGCATAACAGCTTGCTTTCTAATGATCAGTGTGGGTTTCGCCAATATCGATCAACTGTCGACCATCTTATCAAGTTACAGTCTATTGTTCAGGACGCATTCCTCCGGAATGAACACGTTCATGCTGTGTTCTTCGACTTAGAGAAGGCCTATGATACCACCTGGAGATATGGCATATTACGCCAGCTTCATGAATGGGCCATTAGAGGCCACATGGTCCATTTTATATAAAATTTTCTTAGCGATCGCTATTTTCGTGTCCGTGTTGGTGATCGTTTCTCAGAGCGTTATTTACAGTAGAATGGTGTACATCAAGGTAGTGTGCTGAGCGTAACACTGTTCGCTATTGCAGTGAATAGTGTTATGACTTGTATTCGCCCTCCTGTGCAAGGTCTTCTATATATTGACGACTTGACGATTGTCTGTAAATCTGCGAATATCAGCCTTTCAGCCCGGCAGATCCAGTTGATGCGTAACCGTCTTGTTGAATGGTCACATCAGACTGGCTTTCGTTTTTCTCGAACCAAAACAGTCTGTGTACACTTCTGCCGTAAACGAAATTGTTTTGTTGACCCAGATCTCTTTCTTGGAGACAAACAACTCCATTTCGTCGAGGAGGTTCGATAACTTGGTTAATTTTTTGATACAAAGTTAAATTTGCGTAGTCACCTTCGCCAAATTAAAATTTCCTGTACCAGTACTCTGAATTTATTACGTGTTTTAAGTCATCTCACTTGGGGTACTGATCGTACAACCTTGTTGCGCCTTTATCGCGTACTCATTTTATCGAAGCTTAATTATGGTTGTTACGCTCATTCCTCTGCACGATTTTCAGCCTTACATACGCTCGATAGTGTCCATCATCAGTCTCGGACTGGCCAGGGCCGGAATCCCGGCCGGGGCCCCGCTCTCAACTTCGTTTTTTTTTAATTTAATTTTTAATCCTTATGTAAGTATTTAGAACATTTTAACAAAAAGTTCCACGAAATTCGGGTCTACATCAGATACACGTCACAGAGTATTCCCACAGACATCATAAAGATAACTGTAGATCTTACTACGTCCAGAAGGCCCCCAATATCTTACGGGCTCCTTCCCGAAGGTTACTGCGATGTACAACAGAAATAGCATTTAGAAAACATGGCACATCCGTAATTTTTCGTTCAAAATTATGATGATCATTATAGCCTGAATGTACAATAGAGCAAACAGAATGGGGCCCCTTTTCTACATTACAGTAATTGAATTTATGTTGTTAGTAGGGCTAGGATAATTACACATTTTGCATATGTAAATACATATTTAAGGATTTTTAACGTAAAATGAATATTTCATATGCAGGTGCATTATGTTCGAAAATAAATTGATGAGCATATTTCTGTACGCATACCAACACCGAGAATATAATGCATTACTTTTCTTCTTGCTTGTCTTTTCTTTATAATTTCTTTGCCTTTTTTCTGGTTTTTATGAAACGTAGTAACTAGCTCATTGTCACCTCAACAGTCAACTAAGCAACACGTGCAAGTTTCTTATCGCTTGCACGTCTATTTTCCCATCCCCTCCAGTCTTCCTTGCGCGGGGCCCCTAAACTGTATACGACTCCTACCGTGGGGCCCAGTCCGACACTGTCCATCATGCTGGAATTCGCCTCTCCACTGGCGCGTATCGCACAAGTCCTGTCACAAGTCTTTGTGTTGATGCCGCTGAACCACCGTTCGAGATTCATAGGATGTACTATGTGCTGAGCTATCTTGCTAAGATATCATCTTTAGCAAGCCACCCAGCACATAACTTAATCGTATACCCAGTACAACGAGCCCTATATGAACACCGTGGTCACGGTACCCGACCACTTGGCATCCGAGCATCAGAGTTTTTGTAGAATCTTAATGCAGACCCCCCGCAACTGTCTGTCCTGTCCGTTTTAGTCTCCATCCGCCGTGGACACTTGCCCGCCCACGGATTGATATTTCTTTGTCAAGTTTAAAGAAATCAGAGACATCCATGATTGAATTCCATCAACGTTTTCGTGCGTTGCAGAGTCAGTACCCATGTTTTATATCTGTTTTTACCGATGGGTCCAAATCAGATGAGAATCTGTTGGATGCGCGTTTGTTGTAGAAGGGGAAGCCCGCCAATTTTGTCTTAATCCCAAAGCCAGTATTTTTAGTGCTGAGCTATATGTTCTTTTAAAGGCTTTGGATTTCAATCTTGTTCGTGGTTTCAACCGCATCATTGTTTTTTTTTTTGGGGGGGGGGCCTAACCACCCCTGCCTCTTTGCATGTTTTGCACAGATTGAGTAGTGCACTTTCTGGGTCGTGCAACACGTACATCTTAGTACGTCTCAGTCTGGGGCAGGCTTGTCCCTAGAGATTGTTGGATTACCGACGTTCCGGCATTCCAAGGATCTGCTATGTTCCATCTGTTCGCCTGGTGTTGCGGGACGGACTTTTGACCAGGCGTCCAGAATGTTCTTCTGGTCTCTGTTCCTGGATTGTTGGAACATTTGCTTGGGAGGAGTCCCTACCTATTATTTGCTTTATTTTTTCTACAAAAACATACAATACACATAGGACAATACAGGACAACACAACACATAGGCTTGAGAATGGCTTCTTCTTATCAGCGACACCCTGTAACGAGACTAATAAGATTAATTGCTGCTTTCGTTGGTTGGTGTCTTCTTTCTGCTTTGTTGTTGTTGTTGTCCCATCACAGGGGTAGCCATCCGGTCTTCTTCTTCTACTCTGCTGTTCCTCAAGCTGTCTTCTATCCTGAGGGAGGAGTAGAGAAGCTTGTCAGTCCTGGATGCATGCACTGTTCTGCATGAATATTTCCTTCTTCTTTTCTTCATGTAGATAATTATCCACACTCATACAGCGCACATTTACTCGCAGGTTTGGTATGCACATCTTCGACCGGTAGTTGCGGTTTCCGCAACCTTCGGTCGGTTTGTCTGATTTTAGTTTGTTTCCACTATGTTTACTACACTAATCCTGGTTCCCACCACCACTCACACGCACACTTTCACATTTGAGCGTCTCTTGCTGGAGTTCCATGCAAGGCACTCTATACTGCTGGTCACTATTATGCTAGTATATTATTATTTTGTTATTAAATGTTCACATTGTTTTGATATTTTTATTTTCTCACTCTGTTAAGTTTGGATAGACGTTTTTGCATATCCGTATATACTTGACGTTCTTGTTCTGTTATCATTAATGTCAATAACTCGCGGATGCCGCGATCGACGCGCAGGATCCGTCTTGCGTACATAGACACTGCATTGTTTTGTCCGATGGTCACTCATACATTTTCATATTTGTGGAGTCTTGCCCCGCCCCAGGGTGCGCCCCCCTTGCCAAGAACCTTCTTTTGTAGAATGATGAAACTTTCTCTGCCGTCTCTCGGAGGACCGGCACCAGCTCTGGAGTTCTCAGAACTTCCGTGACGGGTCTTTCCCCCAAAATGGCTCTTTGTTCTCTGACTAGATCTTTAGTCTCTTGGCATCTAAGAACAACGTGGTCCGGGGACGCAATAACCCCGCAAGCGTTGCACATGTTATCTTCCACTAATTTTGGATCTTTGAGCTTTTGCCGGTAAGGGCCATGACCGGTAACGAAGTGGAGCAACCCACCTTCGATTTCTAGTTGCATTTTAGCCCTCTCAACCACGTCCGGGAAGATACTGTAGACTCTTCTTGCCTTGGATGATTTTTCCCAGAATGATTGCCACGCACTGGTCAGGATATCTTGTATATCGCTTCTACTTTCAGCTGGTTGATGGAGAATTTCTTCTATCTTGTCTTCTCATTCTTTTCTGAGCCAGTAGGCGGCCCCCATCCTTTTTACCTGTAGATGCATGGGCATC
>JAGDQP010076130.1:0-10090 GCA_022664845.1 Lepisma saccharinum
TTGGTTTCAGATAACATTTTTTCTGCCATAAATTATTTCCAGATCTCATAATTACATTTCTTCTTAATCCTAGTTTAATTGAGAAAATAAACAATATTTTCTGAAAAATAACAGTAATTAGGTAAATATTTGAAGTTACCAGCACCAGCGGACATGTCTCAATGGTAGAGCATTGGCTTAGCAATTACGAGGCCCGTGTTCGAAACAGGCTGCCGACCATCCTGACGGTTATTTCTTCAGTCACCGGACAAATGCTAGCCTGCATGGTTCTCTCAAATTAGGCTCTGGTTGACTCTTCTTGAACCATCCTTATTTCTTTGTCAGTCATTATTATAAAGGTATCATAAATTCTATTGATTGCAGCTATCAGACTTGTCTCTGCTATTAATGAAGGAGTCCCGGGTTCGTCTCTGCTATTAATGAAGAAGTCCCGGGTTCGATTCCAGGCGGGGACACATTTGTTTCGGAGTCAATGTTAAATTGTCTAGGTTCCGTCCTTAGAAGCTCACATCTCGTTTAGGATGTTAATAACAATTATCTCACTCACTTGTCTCTCTGTTGTCTCCCTGGGCGCACCTGAATACGAGTCGGGCGGTGCAGGTTGAAATTCAGACTTCGACTCGAGAGACTTGTCTTCAGTGCTCCCATGCCTGGCACTCTGAGATCTACTCAGTCCCTTACCAAGTTGAGTACAAGAGAGAGACTCCTTGTTTATTCCTGGGCATCTTGGGATGTAAAGGCGGTGAAGCACTACCTGTACATATCCATGCACCGCTTACGGCGAGTTCAACTCACAAGGGATGGCTTTTACAGACTTTTCTTTAGTTCACAATGGTTCGTGGTGTCCTCAAATCTTTCACCGTTGCTTTAACTCATTTCCGGACGGCATACAATGATGAAATTTTGCACAGAAGCGTAAGTCGGGTGACAATACAATATTCTATTGTTACTTTGATATATTTCTATATATTTATTTATTTTAAAAGCATACTTTAATATTTTTTTAATGGACTTCTTGATCCTACAATAAAAAGCCAGCAACGATTTTGGGTTAGACTGGTTGCAGACACTTTAGGATTTGGATCATAAAATATTAGCTTGAGAAAAAGTATCCGAACACCGAAACACTTACTTTTCTTTTACTTTTCTTAGACAATTCGTACTATAAAGTAAAAGAATAATTGTTTATGCATGACAAAAACAGAAAAGCATCGGGAGCGTCAATTGAAGAATTTATAAAGTGATTGCATATGAGAGCGCCCCCCATGTTTTTCTTTTTTGTCATGCATAAACAATTATTCTTTTACTTTTTAGTACGAATTGTCTAAGAAAAGTATGTCTTTAAAAGTTTTTTTTTTTGCCCTCCTGTTACAGCTTAGCTGAAGAGGAGAACTTTTATCCGAGTAGATTGTAATGTTTAGGTAATTTTTATTCGTGTACCTATATAATGTTTTAAATATCATTGCAGATGCAGTTCGTGTTACAATTCCTTCTGCCACTGACGACGATATTGAATATAGCATTAAACAGTGGTTCAGATTTGCCAAAGATCGTGATGGAGGCCGGGAGAGAAGAAGAAGATCATCAACCGATGCAAGTGGACAACATGACAACTGAATTACATCGTAGATACACGGGAACATCTAACAGAACTAAACGCCGTAAAATGTCTGAATTCTATAACAACATAATTGAAGATTTCACGCACCAGTGTTCTGAAAATTTCTGCGGAAAAGTAACTATGTCAAGTGTTAGTCATACTGAGGACAGCAATAAAGTGGAACCAAAAGTGATATGTGATACTTCTGACAATGATGTTCAAGCAGTGCGATTGACCAGTTACAGTGGTGATTCATCGGAGAGTGTAGGTGATGATTCATCGGAGAGTGTGTGTAGTTCTCATAGTTTTGGTGCTGCATCTGAATCTATCAAACAAAGATTGATAGAATGGACAACACGACACAACATAACAAATGATGCAACAACTGAACTTTTGCATATCTTAAAGACGTATATTTGCGACCTACCTTTAGATGCACGACCTACCTTTGTTACATACACCGCGTTACTAAAAAATTGATACTTGTGCGGTGGGCTTATTTAAATATTTCGGTGTAAAGAAAAATATACTTAAGAAATTGTCATCTGGATTTGTTCAGTGCCTTTATCCCTTGATTAATGACAGATTATCATCTGAATGTTCTGGGAAGCCTTTAATAACAATTAGTGTGAATGTGGATGGTTTGCCATTACATTCGAGTTCAACCATTTTTTTTTATTTTTTTTGCCTTTACTAGGCATTGTAGACCAGGCAGTCGATAAGGAACCATTTCTAATTGCAATTTACTACGGAGATTCAAAACCTTCAAATTCCATTGAATTTTTTTTACCCTTTGTCAAAGAGTGTCAACAGCTTGAATTACATGGTATAATATACATGGAAAAAGAATTTGGTTTTCGTGTTAGTGCTATTATTGCTGATGCACCTGCTAGGTCGTTTCTAAAGTGTGTTGTTTCTCACACCTCGACTAATGGTTGTTAAAAATGTACGCAGGAAGCTGTTTACTTTGGTAGACCTGTATGGTTATATCAAAAGCATTTTACATTAAGGACTGACGCATCTTTTAAGACAATGCAGTATGAAGAACATCAACGATGTGAAACAATGTTAGCAACTTTACAACTAGGTCTTATTTCGCAAGTACCCTTGGACTATATGCATTTGATTTGCTTGGGAGTAGTAAAGCGTCTTGTTCAAATGTGGATCGATAAGGGTCCAAAAAAGTGTAAATTAGGTTGGCGAAGTGTAGAAATACTTTCCGAAAGAATGGAAATAATTGCTAATGAATGGATTCCAAATGAGTTTTCACGTAAGCCTAGACCATTCAAATTGTATAAATTCTGGAAAGCAACAGAGTATCGCGCTTTTCTTCTTTACTTTGGTCCTGTAGTGTTGCATAAAGTTCTGTCGCAGCAATTGTACGATCATTTTGTAGTATTACACATAGCCATTTATATATTAGCAAGCAACTTTGGAGAGAAAGATATCTGGAGAACATACGCAGATCACAGTTTTATCCAGCGTATTCCAGAGCTATATTGTAAAGAGTTGTTGTCTTATAATTTTCACAATTTGTTACACTTACATAACGACGTTGCCAACTATGGTCCGTCAGATAATTTCTCTGCATTTCCGTTTGAAAACCATATGAGAAATGAAAAGAATGGTTCGCAGCTCAAATAATTCCATTCAACAGGTAGCAAAAAAGTACACGAACTAAATAGCAGTATTATGTACAAGCAAAATACACACGATAGGAAATTGTGTGGAAAGAAAGGTGTTATGTATAAGTCGAAAACCTTGAATAGTTAATTCTTAATAGGAAATAATGCTCGTGATGGTTGCTTTATCACGAAAACAGGTGATGTGATTGTAGTCCCTCAAATTCAAACTCATACATGTAACGAATATAAATTGCAATGTGATGTTTTAAAATCAAAACCAATTTCTATAACACGCCTCTAGAAAGTAGACTGTTACAGATATATATCGTAAAATATGTTATTGAGGGTAGGACGTATTTCTCGTCAGATTTGGTAAAAAAGTGTGTATTATTACCAAATGTCGTTGACAGCTCTTCTTACGTATGCATTCCATACGTTAATATGCAGTTGTTTCATTAATGCATCAGTATAACTTTTACCATACACTTGTTAGTCAATGAAAAACTAAAGGAGTAGTTCTATACTTTCATTTAATCAATGTAAACATTTTCTGTCGCATAACTTAGCTGCTATTTGTGGAAGCATATTTAATGTTGTATGCAGCGTGTCTCGTTTATAGTCTAAGTACAAACATTGTAGATTACATATTGCCTGTGTCTAAGATAAAACCTAAAAGTTTGAGTGAATATATAGTAGTCATTCCACGTCAATTCAACACACCTTTACTACCTCACTCTCTCCGATTGCAATGATTTTTGGTATATAAGCTGTACCTGTAGAGCACATAAAAATCCATAATTTTATATTTATGGAGCCGCTAGGTTTTAAAATGTACATAATTAAAAATTCGAAAATTTGCCAAATTTTGACACATCCTCGTGCACAAAAATGGCCTTATCTCTGTAACCCTTTGTCTTAGAGAGCTTATTTTTTGGTTCATTTTAAAGTTACTAAAATAGGCTTTCATATGATATATAATTTCATAAAACTTTTTAAAAATGCATTTTTTTAAAATTCTCTAAATTTTAAAATTTTGATTTCTAAAAAAAAAAAAAAAATTAGAAATTTCAAAAAGGTCCAAAAATACTTTATGCCATTCTCTTACATCTTCCCAAGTTTCATTTTGGGATCATCGTTAGATCTGCTGAGACCAAGAATACAAATTCAGCATGTGTTTAGAAAATAGTTGACATAACAGTACGTCCTTAAAAAAATTACAGAAGCCTAACAAAAATTTTTACAGTGATTAATGTTCTGCTAGGTCTCCATTTTCGAAACAATATGGTAACTTAAAAGCTTACATGATGAATCTACTTGCAATTAACAGGTACGAAACCTTAGTTATATCAGCTTGGCTAGAAAAAAAGAAAAATGAACGTAGTACCTTGTAAAATGCCTGCTGCTAATTTAAGTCTATTGATCCTTTCTTGAGTCCAGGTACTGTTGGAATCTCTCTTCAATCATCTTTTCATCTTCTGGTAGAGTGCAAGCTCGGCCAGTTGGTGTAATTGGATTGACTGCAAATTACATCAGTTGAAGAAATCAAGTGTGTATTAGGTACTGGGGGATAACAGAAGGTCCTGATGGGTGAAAAATCGCAATTTTTTCTAATTTTCAATAATTTATATATAAAAAACCAGCGGCTCGATAAATCTCAAATTTTGGATGTTTCATATGCTCCAAAGGTAAAATTACTGTACCAAAAATCATTGAAATCTGAGATGGTAAGGCAGATTTTTACTTAAAATTGTTTTGATTTGACGTGCAATGACTCAGTAAGACAAGTGGGGTATGTTCAGAACATTTGTACAAGAAAGGCTGCTGTCACAGTGAATGAAATGCAGTCATACTTGTTACAATGTACTTAGAATATGTTGTGCTATCATAGCAAGTACTCGAAACAGTATCTCCTAATTTCCAGTTGGGTATGGTATCAATTATAACGCCTAGGTATATAGAACTCTTTGCACCCCACTTTAAACACTCTGATGTTGATGTCAAGGTATTCCGCTTCATTGAGTAATATTCTCTGAAATCGCGTAGTTGCGAAAGAAATGAGCAGACTCATTCTTTCACAACTGCACAGTAAACAGTAACACTGTTATCATTAAAAAAATCTTCGCGGATAGAAGCGGAATACATTGATATAAAAATCAGCAGTGTATGTGGTCAGAGTGAGACACGAGAAACTCATATGTAATTGGCCGTGCTGAGGTGGTGTCATAGCATACCCGACCGAAAACTGGGAGTATCCCGGCCATTGTAGAGATAATTTTCCTCTGCGTACTTAGAAAATATGTTTACATACATTATTATACCAACTTTTTATATTAGTTTTCCTGGAAAACATGTTAGTAATTGATATTCTTTTTAATTGTAACACAAAAAAATAAATATATTTCATACAGTCCACTGCACTTCGTTGAGTAAATGTGAAAAAAAAAATGTGTGAACTGGAATGTACTCGGGACCAGATTAAGTACAGTGGGTTGTACGTAATGTTGTAACTCTTTTGAAGTCTCCTAAGTGCATATATTTCTTTAGGTAGCACATGATTTAATTAATATCATCAGATCACCAATTCGTGTATAACTTTATTTCTAAAGTAAATATTTTGTATTGATCACATACATTAATGTGTGTGCACATACTTTCAAACATTAATGCCATATATAAATGATGTAACAAATTTTTACTGTACTAACAACACGTTTTACCAAATACATTCAATGTCAACTTTATGATGCTGTAATTATGATGACCTTGATAATACTTTAAGATTCCAGTTTCAAATGTTAGTGTTGCTGCCATGCTGGTAAAGTAATTTATTGCATAATATGTAATGAGGGGTTGTCTGCGCGAAGGCAGTACCTAACTCGAAGGTCCTCTGGGCATTGTCGCAGTCAACGCCAGTTTGCTATTGCCAAAACATGGATATGAAGTTGAGAATTAATTCTTCCTCAGGAAAATATCGTAAGAGTGTATTAGAAGACCAAGAAATCGTAAAAATCAATCAGAATTTCCTTTGCTGTTACGGGAGCTACATTCCAGAAGTAATCATGGGACTTAGTTGCTCGTGCAAAAAAAAAAATCCTTGTCGAGGAGAGGAAGGATATTTTTTTTTAGTATCATGCCGTGTTAAGTCATTGTTTTCAAATGCTTCCTTTCGCCAACTAGAAGTTTGCTTCGTTATGACAACAAAATCAACTTTATTAATGCTGTCAACTTCTTGGTCTTAAATTCTTATCGTTTTCTCTTCCACGACTTTGGTTATTCTCACCTTCATCTCCACGTTTTAGCACTTTTTTCTTTACATGAAAACAGATTAAGACTTCCGAAACGTCGGAAACACAATTATTTGCAATAGTATTGAGTAGAAATCTACAAATACTTTCCGTAACATGTATTTCTGTGGGTTTTACGTAAATCACTGAAGGTAGGGTAACGTTGGGTGAACGTTGGGCAAGTGCTGGGCGAACGTTGGGCAAGCGTTGGGATTATGAAGTTTGGTTGGCAAAAGGTTAGTTTCTTCGTTGGGCAAGCGTTGGCAAATGAGTTCGTTGGCAAATTGAAGGCAAAGTGGCCAATTACAACGTCGGGCCAACATTGGATTGGTTGGAATGCCTACCATTTTTCAATGATGGCCCAACCAACTGTGCTGCTAGGGTCATCACTACAGACCGGTAGGTGGCTTAGTCAGTAGAGCACTCACCTCTGGTGCTAGGGGTCGTCGGATCCATCCCTGAGCATGCTGTAGACTTTGTGGTGGACAAACACCGTGTGCGTGGGTTTTCTCGGGGTGCTCTCCAACTTCCTTCATTCCAACAATTCATCCCACTATCATCCATACGGACTGAGCCATAATTGCCTAAAGGACTTATAATAAATTCGGAATTCATAATGGATGTGTTCATAACGATGGCTAAACACCATGACAGCTCTAGTGTGAGTCACCAAATCAACATCGATTGTTCTGTTAATCTGATGCAAAAAAGTGTTAGTCACCACCAACAGGGATCAATCATACATCCCAAAATGGGACCCAGGCCTCATGGTTCAGGCGGTAACGTCGCGGACTGCCGAGAGGCAGTGGGGAGAAGAATTGGTTCGAAGTTTTCGGACTCCTGCCTGAAGTTTTTTTCAGTTTCACCAGCCGAGCGCAGGGATGGCATCTTAAGAAAGGTATCGCCCTGGCCGATACCTTCCCAATCCTTGCCCTGCTCCATCCTGGCCTGAGCTGCAGTCGCTAAAAGACCTTAAAATAAAATTTCCTTCAATTCAATATTGCCCAAAGTCATAATCAATTGTATGTTAATAATTATTACATATATCTAGCCGCAAGTTAAGTAAACGTAAGTCCTTACAGCTAAAATGACCTTACTGTCTATAATAGTTGTGTCTCTCTCAAGAGGACCTAAAATCAAGAATATATATATATATATATATATATATATATATATATATATATACATATATATAATTTTTTTCATATTTTAATTTAAATGGATTAACTTTTGATAGTCAGCTCTCATGGTCTAGGCGGTAGTTTCATGGACAATGGATAGGCATGAAAGTTCGAACCCCGTGGCGGACAATCCTGACTTAGGATTACCATAGTATGTTTCACCATGTAAATGCCTCGATGGTACTTTAAGTAAAGCCATAGCCGATACATTCTTCACCCTCGATCTATCACATAGATGCCTAAGCCATGTTGCCAAAAGGCCATAATTGATCTCAAATTCAAATTACCGACACAATTGAAAATAAGCAATTACAGACAATTAATTTAGCCCACCCCTGTTAAAATCTATAAAAGTTACAGAATATGAAAAATAGGTTAAACTGAAACTCTAACCGAGAAAAGAACCTAGATTATTTGGAATTGAGAAGTTTTCAATGAACTTCTTTTGTAACCGAGCTTTTGACAAATTACCAGAAACTTCATAATTGCAGATTTTTAAATCTGAATAATGACATATATAAAATCATTAACAGTTCAATATAAGAGCAGGAAACCTTTAAAATATTGTTTCTGGTCGAATTTTTAAAACTTGGAGTATATTCGTTTAATTATTTTATTAAAATATTTAACTTCAAATTGTTGCGAGAGCTATACATTTAATGCTGCGCATACGACAGTATTGCTGGTTGTAGCCTGTCTGCCTCACATAGCTATTAAAATAGAAAATACGGCGGAAGTAGAAGAGCGTCTCGCGCTAGGAATTTGAGAGAGGAAAATTACTCATAATTAAGGCAGTAATTGCCAATAACATTTGGAATTTGCCATTTAACAAATTGATGTAATAGTAATCCATTGATTATATTGAATCACGTGTACAAGATTATGGCACTAATTGCCAATAACGTTTTCAATTTGCCATTTAACAAATTGATGTGATAGTAATCCATTGATTATATTGAATCACGTGTACAAGAAATAATTTCAAACAGACACAACTAGTTATCGAAAATCGATCAACCCTGAATACAAAGACGTTTGAAAAACTGGATATACTGAAACAAATGGCTTGCAATACAATTCATAAATAACTAAAAAATGCATTTACAACACTTACACACACTACGGAATTGTACTTACGCAATACCGGAACATGAAATGGTGGACACATAGGAGTGGAATCGGCTCGAATCCAGTGCATGGTATATCGGCACGATCTCCAATCTTACTCCTATTTAATATCCTTTCACTTCCGTACGATTACAAATTAATATTGATTACCACCTTGCTCATGCTGAGGATGTGTAGAGTTAAACAACATCTTTACAACACAATACCATTGCGTACAAGCAATTCTGGAGAAAAATATTGTAGGTGTATCACCTAACTCACCGATTTATGGTCTGAAGCCATGTGTCTTGCAGCTTACCATAGAGAACGCCTTTGCGGCAGCACCAGTTCCGTTTTGGCGCAAAAACAAAACAAATCTATTGCCGCATAAAACACGCTCTCATTAATTAAACTGGGAATATTCGTTCCACCCTGCTTTTATCGGCAGCGTGCTAACCTCATCTAGTGTTTACAAAAAACGGAATAATTGATAGAAAAAAAACAAAAGAACACTTTTTTCAATTTTCAGTGCTACTTTATAAAGTATAACATTATTTAAACAGTATTAAATAGTTAAAATGTTTGTTTTTGATACAAATATCATAATAAAATCCCTAATTCAACTACCAGAAGCAAACTTTGTATTGATAAAATGAAATATATTCCTTGAATAAATGTACATTCAATCGATTCCAGCTTCCAGCCAATGTCATATAGAACTATTGCATTACGAGAGGATAATCTGATGCAGCGGAAAACTTGTTTTTTTGCTCCGTCTTAATGACTTCACGAACATTAAAGTTTTAACATATATATATTACCAACAACCAAAAACAGTCTTTTTTTTAAAAAAAAGTAAATAATGATAAACCCATTCGAACAATTTCAGGGTGAAACTGGTAGTATGTGGAAGCTACTAATAAGTTATTTTGTAAATTATTAGTTTATTATCCAAGGAAGCGATTTCATATTTAAATACAATGCTTTTTGAATATTTTACGATGTTTTTGTAGAAAGAAAAAAATTCAGAGTGTCACATTAAATTGATATTAAAGACTTGGGTGTTATACAAACACGACTCATGCTTAAGGAACTTATGCTATTATGAATATACATGATGTTGAAAATTAGAATTAGAAAGTCTGAAGCTCTACTGCTCATTACATTACATTGCATCTGCCTTACATTACTCTACTGCTCATTATATAATTGACAATTGTTCGAAATATGTCAATTAAATTTAGAGTATTGTGATTAACGAATATATTTTGTGTATGAAACTACATTTTATTT
>JAGDQP010076131.1:0-10090 GCA_022664845.1 Lepisma saccharinum
AGTGGGACTCCTCCACTGGGTATTTTTAAAGACTTATTAAACAAACTCTATTGATTGTGTTCAATATTTTATTCCAACTTTTAATTTTTAGCACTAATTTGCACATGTTAAATTCAAATTCACATATATCACTAAATAAGCTTTCTGAAACGATATTTCATCCGCATTAAATACCGTATCCGAGAAAACTAGATTATATCGATCGCGGTTGGTGAGCCGGAGAGAAAAAGACAGTTGGAACGACCGATACGTCGTCGGGATGACAATATAAGAAAGGATCCTCGAGAGGTAGGTATTCATGATAAAAACTGAGTTGATCTTGCCCAGGATAGTATCCAATGGCGAACGTTGTAACTGCGGCGATAAACTTGCGACTTCCGTAATCTATAGAGTTAGTTATAGTGCTGTTAACGCCCATACAATTCATTTATGTGGGGAGTGATATAAAAGTGTTGAAATACCAGTATACTTTTAAATTGCTGACAGAAATGGAAATATACACAGAAAAGAATCTGACTGTTGTATCATCAATATTTCCCAAACCAATTGCGCTTTGGTTACCAAAATTTGCATACGCACATATTTTGACATTCTATTCATGACGTAAGAAATCAAAATCGTAACTTTCTCTGCCCTATCAGTATGTTCGCTTGTTAACGGGAAAATATTGAAAATGTCCCTTGTGAATTCGATCTGTGCCCCTTTCTCAAGATAATTCTGGATCCACCATTATTTCATTTTCTCCACCAGTCTAAACTAAATTACATTGGGATAGTAAATATAATTTTGTCTTCAACTGCTCATAATTATTGTAAATAAAACCATAAAATAATTTTAAATATATGTGAGAATATCTTTGTACATAGCTTGTATATTTGGAAAAGTTCGAGAAAAGTAATTCAGTCTCAATATCACGTTGTGTAGTAATAATATTTTATACCATATCTATACAAAGGGGTAAATTCGTTAAGGAAAGGTTACCAGCCGAGGTTAGGAATGATTAGAAATGAACGTGGAGATCTTCAGGCGGATCCGACTAAAATTGTCGATGTGTGGAAAAGTTATTTCGATAAACTTCTTAATGTACACAGCGGGGAACAAACACAGGAATTCGAAATCCATACCGCAGAACCGTGGATTCCCGAACCTAGCGAGATTGAGATCGAAATGTCGGTTAAGAAATTTAAAAAATTCAAATCACCACGAATAGACAATATTCCAGCCGAATTAATTAAAACAGGAGGAACGGCACTAAATTGATAAGTGCTATATGGAGAAAGGAGGAGCTTCCAAAGGAATGGAAAACATCAATAATTGTTCCGATTTACAAAAAAGGCGATAAGTCGGAATGCAATAATTACCGCGGAATCTCGTTACTTCCAACCTGTTACAAGGTATTAGGTAATATTCTGTTAACACGCCTAAATGTATACGTAGATGAAATAATTGGAGATCACCAATGTGGATTTAGAAGAAATAGATCCACGTTGGACCAGATGTTTGCTTTGAGACAAATTTTGGAGAAGAAATGGGAATGGGACGGTTCATCAGCTATTCATTGATTTTAAGAAAGCATATGATTCTATCAAAAAGGAAAAGTTACACAGTATCCTGATACGATTTGGAATTCCGAAAAAAATGGTCCAACTAGTGAAGATGTGTCTCAACGATCCCACAAACACAGTACGGATATGTAATAATATGTCAGATAGTTTCAAGATTCTCAACGGATTGAAACAAGGCGATGCCTTGTCACCACTACTGTTTAACTTTGCGTTAGAATATGCGATTTTAAAAAAATTAAAGGGGACAAAAAGGGACTATCATTGAATGGTTTGAATCAACTGTTTGTATACGCGAATGATGTAGATTTAATAGGGGACGATATAGATGCACTGCAAAGCAACACCGATGTCTTAGTAGAAGCGTGCGATGAGATAGGTCTACAGGTAAACATAGATAAAACAAAATACATGATAACAAGCCGAAGCACAGGGAATGAAGGAATTAAAAACATAAGAATTAGGGATGAGGTCATAGAGAAAGTAAACAAATTTAAATACTTGGGAGCATACGTAACAAGCAAAAATGAGGTCACGGAAGAAATAAAAAGTCGCTTAGTATCGGGGAACGCATGTTTCTATTCAGTCCAAAAACGTCTAACATCGCGATTAATATCAAGGAAATTGAAATTAAAAATATACAGAACTATTATTCTGTCGGTAATACTTTACGGTTGCGAAAGTTGGAGTACGACCCTAGCAGATGAACATAAATTGCGTGTGTTTGAAAATAAGGTTTTGAGAAAGATATATGGGCCGAAACGGGACGAGATGACTGGAGAGTGGAGGAGACTGCATAATGAAGAACTCCACGGACTGTACGATTCACCAGATGTTGTAAAAATAATGAAATCGAGACGACTAAGGTGGGCAGGGCATGTAGCTCGGATGGGGAAAAAACGAAGATCATATTCTATCCTGGTTGGAAGGCCCGATGGAAAGATGCCATTGGGAAGACCGAGACGTCGTTGGGAGGACAATATTAGAAGAGATCTTGGAGAAGTAGGTGTTCGTGATGAAAACTTTCTTGATACTGCCCAGGATAGAATCCAATGGCGAACGTTTGTTACTGCGGCGATGAACTTGCGAGTTCCATAAGCCATAGAGTTAGTTAGTTAGAAATATGTTCAAGAAGTATTACTGAAATAATGATGACGAACGGTTTCGAACCGGGATGCAATTTCATGACCTCGCACTTAATGTGCTTGCTAACGGCGTGATATTGCATTTCATCAGATGGACATTTGTTACCAAGGATGGTATCTTCAGTTTTATGTGCATTTCCCTTTTGGATAGTACACCAAAATATTTGAAGAGTACAGGGATAAAGGGGGTAAGTGTAAGAAAAGTGATTTCTCATACAACTCATTACAGTACAGTCCAACTCTCCCGTTTACTCCCATGTATTTCTTAAAACAGTTATAACTTATGAATTATTTTGCTGTTACCGCCCATACAGGTCATTTTATCTTTATGTTGTGGATTATTTAAGCTTTTAAATTGAAACTTTCTGAGCGGTTAGCTGTCATTGTGTACTACTTGTTACGAGTGCAAACTCAATGTTTTAAAAGTGCACATTCCGCCTTCTTTCCCTGTACGCTTCATGTGTGTTCCTCTAGTAACTGTTTACATTTTGTATCAGATTATTTAATTTTGTATTGAGAATTTCTTCCGGTCAACTCTTTTAGAATTAGTCGTCTCAATTTTCTGATCTGTTTTGAATCTAATGATGCTAGAATCTTTGTTTAAGCCATTTGTGTAGTAGAGCTACTTATGTGAAGTTGGAAGTCGAATTTGAACTGTGTTCTTTAGCATCGTTCGCGATACTGATAACAATGACTCAGTTGCCGATTCAACATTCGTTTAGGTATTTTGTTTCTTATATGAACTTAACAAAAGTTTCAAATTTCGATCGCTTGTAGTAAAGTCCCGTTCATGTGTCAACCACAGTGGTATTAGAAAACCAGGATCAAAGAAAACCAAGTGTTTCAAAACCATTATTTTGAAGCGCCGTATATACCAAATTATACTTATTTATTCTGTCATGGTGCGTTCGTAGACACAGAGCACAAATCCTGATGAATTTATCGGGCTATCCTATAAGTAATGTCGTATTTGTGATGACCGCTTCAATGACGCCAGCTGACGAGCGAAAAGTGAAGCAGACAGCACGTGCTATAGCTGAGTCGTGTAGGGCACTTGATTGTGGAGGAGTGTGTAGAAGGAGAACGGTATACTCCACGTTTTGGAAGTGAGGTTTGTATTTGATCACACCATTGTCGGAGGTCCACGCAGGGCAATGTCATGCTGCATGAATTTCACCAGGGACATCCAGCCAGCGGTATTTTACTCACAATCTAAATCCTATTTCCAGATTATTTTCATAAACAATTTAGACATATTTGGTGCGAATATTATCACATTTTCTCCTCTTGATTATAAAGAACTTGGCGAGTTTTCATTACAGTCACTTTTCGTAAAATAATAATAATAATTATTATTATTATTATTTAATTTATATCAAATATACTTTGACTATCTTTGAGATTAAGAGATATTGTTTACTCTATTACCCTTTTATTTCACTTAATGAGTTTTTTTCAGGGGTTTGCTCCTTATTCACCGCACACTTTAGGATTATTATCGTTAGATTATCTCAGGTTAGTTAAGACCTGAGATAATCCCATGTTTGGCGTAAACTGGACTTGTTCCAATGCATTTAATTATGTTAGTCAAAGCGAGTGTGATAAAAATATTCCACAGAATATATCATTGAAGAATTGCTGAACAACGTATTTTTTTTAGGTTTGCAATATATACGCTCAGAAGGTGTTTATGAACTTCGTGTATTTTACAGAGACAACACGTTAATGTTACTTCAAGCAAGAATAGCCCAAAATACTTAACCAAGATTCGGTATTGCGTAATTGTTGACTTGAATGAACCATATAAAACAAACTGGTGTAGCTACCGGTCCCCCATAATAAAACATATTGGATGTGCTGTGTATTAATGAAATTCCAAAATACTTGTTCATTTCTTTCGTGAGAGTAAAAGTTTTAATTAGTTATTGTTATACTTTTATATATTACTTTCATTGTGCTAAATTTAATTCAGTAGGATATTCACAGCAATGAATCCATTATGTTTTATTATGTATTATCTACTCAGTGGTAGGGGTGTCACGCTTGCCGAAGGCGCTCATTGTTGCCGGTTTCTGCAAGCGATGTACAAATTTCAGCAGTTACCAAAACTCAATATAAGTGGTTCCCAACCTGTTCTGATTCGCGGCACATTATCCTTTGTAGTGCGTTCCAGCAGCACACTTACGTTTGTGTTGGCATCAATGCGGGGGAATTGGTCACTAATATTATTTTTATATTCAATTAAAAATATTTTCTTGTAAGACGTAAAAAACTAATATTTTCCTTTTAAAATAAATATGATTTGAGCTGATAAATATTTTTCTTGTGTTTTTCTCAAAATAAATATTGAGCGAAAGTCTTTGAGTAACTTTTCACAGCAAAATCAAAAATTGACAGAAGTTTCGTGGCACACTTGACAAATCTCGCGCCACATCTGTTAAGAACCATTGCTCTATACGGTTATCCTTCCTCCGTTCATTCAAGAAAAATATTCGTCAAATCTTCTTTTCAATTTATTTTACCCTTGTGAACATGGCTCCGCTATTCACACGGTATTAACGATTTAAATGTATCATTTAGATTGCATCGTAAACTGTTTTCTAAGTACTATTTCTTTTTAACAAGAAATCAGCGATTCAAATTCGGAACGGGAAGTTCACCACATCGTGAAAGACAAGATAGATGTTAATTTTATGGCATATTTGAAAACCTTTCATCTATACTGGAATGTGCCCTTAAAAGTTTCTTTTATACCGGTATAAATACCGAGAAATTACCGACTCAATTACCGCTAACTGACCTCTTTCCCACCACCATCAGATAGTACAGACGATGTAACTAATTTGTTGGGAAGCTTTTATTTTTAACCTGTCTATATATTTTTATTAATACTATAATTATATTCCTTTCATAACCCTAATAACTGTACAATTTTGCAAAACTTATAATTAAAGAAGACAATATTATGCTTCATCGCTGTGGAAACAACTGTTTTTTGGTAATTTTGTGAGGACGTCTTAGCCAAGTACTTCATTTTAAACATTATATTCAAGTTCTAAATACTTGAAAGAACAATGTGTGAGATCTCAGATAAGTGCTATAGTTTAATAGTAATGTTTTACATACAACATATTGAAAGAATTACATGATGGGTCTTTACAAAATTAAACCACATTTTTGAAAGTATTATCACCAAACACATGAGTGACGATGATTTTAATCTACATTCTGTACTTGGAAATTTATTTATATAGAAATTACAAATAAAATCAATCGAAATCCAAATGAATTTTCATCGTTTTTCAATATGCAATTCAACGGCATCTAACCGCCTTCGCGGAAACGCGTAAAGTTGGTATTTGATGATGCGAGTTAATGTGTGTTTTTTTTTTTTTTTTTTTTTTTTTTTTTGAGAGTTTTGGTCTTTATTTGTTTTTTCTTCATACGTCCGTTTTTGAAGCTGACTACAATTTTAATCTGAACAAGAAGACAGAAATTGACTCAACATTCGGGTTCAGTGATCTCTAAATTCTATGACGTTCTGAATGAAACGTGATTCTAGATGTGGATGTTCCAGCCTTGATGCCTCTACAGACCAGTCTTATTGTATTTTTGGACAACATTCACTCGCGTCATGTAGGATAGAACTTCAACGAGAACAGGTACAGAGAAACTGTGTGCCTATTCCTCTCTTTGTTAAGAGATCTGGTATCATGGACACTGACTTCCATTACTGTCCTTTGAAGTGTATTGTACAGCTGCTTTTTATCACTCAGTCTCTATTTGTTGTTACTGCAATTTTTATATCTATGAGTGATATATATCGGATTTCTTAGTGTTTGTAGGCAGTGTGAGTGTAACTGAAGATAAACGAAAGCTTAAAGAAGAATGTGAATAAGAAATGTAGCTAATGTTAGCAGAGCAATAGATAAACAAAATGTTTCTAGAGGGTTCAGTCATTCCAAGGAAGAAATTCAAACCAGTAAAGAACTGTTGTAAACGCTGTATCCATCAAAGATCCGAAAAGCGTTTCTCACTTGTTTCTGACCATGCCTGTTAAGAGTGTAAATGTAACATACAGCAAGTATAATTCACCTGTACTTTCTGACATGCAAGACGAAACAAGATTATTTCCTGAAATTTGGGATTGGAGAAGAGACTATTGGACAATTCTTTCTCACAAAATATCACATTTTTTGTGCTGCATCAGTTTTAAATACAAATTTGATAATCCTGATCTAAAGTTCCGGAAATTTCCCAACGCATTCTCAGATATATTTTTTTCGTTGAAAGATTGAGGAAAGTGTTCAAATGAGTTATTAAACCTATCATCGATAATTTAGAGAAAATTCAGATTTTCTATTGTCAGACTTGCAATGATACTTGAATTGTTACGGTAAATGTAATTTTACATTCAAAGAAAATTGTGAAAATCTTTTAAAAATTGACTAAAGTTGACTACCATGTCTACCAAATGAAGTTGATGTATACGAAGGTCTTAAAGAAAGGCCCATCAATATGACTTCTCGTGATGCAACTTTTCTTTTCTGGTAATCTTACAATTTACTGATTTATAAAAAATCAGGCGAAGATGGCTTAAAGCTCTCATTCTGATACGACTTCATTTCAGGGAGAAAAGCAACAGAGAAAACAATAAGAAAACTCGTTTCTCTCAAACACTACTGAAGCCAAAACAAAAGCTACATAGTATTCTGTTTTGCACTTGGTTTTCAACATTTTCAGACATTCAGATTGAGCATATCTTTCCAGGTAGAGGTCAGTTTTATTATTAGCGACTGTAACTTTGAACTCTATAGGACCATAACAAAAAAAGATAAGATTTATACTTTGTGTATGCGTAAAAAAATCTCTAACTGTTAACAAAAGTCAAGTCTATTAGACATTCGGAAAGATAAAACTCTCATAGAGAACTAACCGATTTCTAAGCTTTCGGCCAACAAACGAACATAGTAGTTTTGAAAGTCATTAATATGTTCGAATACAGTACTCTTAGTTCGGTATCATAGTTGCATTGAAATCATACATAGATATATTCGAACCGTTTTTAATATTGGGAAGCGTATAAGAAACGTCTTAACTTGGGAGTACTACATGAACCAAAACGAGCAATGATCTTACAAAGCTGTTGTCAGGTGAACAACGGAAGTGTTTGAAATAAAGAAGCTATTTCCAGTGACGTCGATACTTGGTCAGTTAGCGATATTCAAACAAATACGTCTGATACTAACAAACAGTAATACTGTCTCATACCAGTACTACAAACATTTCAGTAGTGCGTTTACATTAAGGTCTAGTAGTTTCCATAAGGTTAAATACAGTATACGTTAATATTTAATTTTGTCGTGAAATATTATAAATTAAAATTGAAATTACTATTTTTCTGTTTTTCCCTCGCATTGATTACATTTATTGCTATTCATTCAAAGAAAGCACATGCATGCTATTTTACTAGTTTTCAATATTTCTTATTTATTTTAGTTGCTAAATGTAATTAAAGACTAGTATTCAAGAAAATTATGCTGAATATGCAATAACTATTGTTCAGTTGAAGGTGATTCAACAAACTGATTAAGTTTAGAATATTTTCAAAATCGATTTTCAAGAAATTTCAACTTCGCAAAAGTGTGCTTCTTGCCCTCAATCCTTCAATTGTTAATCACTACTGAGCTTGGTTTTCCTCTACTCTCTCTCTCTCCTTCTCACTCCCCCTCTCTCTCAATCCACTAACAGTATACAGAGCAATGATAATGTGTTTGTTGTACGCACTGTAAGTGCTTCCAGAGGTCCACTCTAAGTTTATTGAATGAACCAACATCTGATAACTACAAAATATATTTCAATGTTTTGATTATTATCAGAAATGCCTATTGTCGGGGACAAAATACGGCTGTACAAGGATATGTAAGAAAATTGACTCTATTACCCAAAGTTAAAAGTATTATGGCGTTAGTAAGACAAAGATGAAAAAGAAAATTAAACAAAAAAAGTCCAGTCAAGTCAGACGCGGTCACCTGAACAACATATCTAAACACATTTGAAATCCTCAAATAGAGCTTTCCCCAATAAGTTCTGTGTATGTTTGTTACCCTTTCAAATAACTCGCTTTTGGGTATCCACTTGTGGATAGAGACGCTGCTTGGCGGTTGGGAGACACTGCCTAGAGAATGCTGAGAGCTACTTCTACAGTAATTCACTAAATTACATATAATTTGATCATATATTAGTAGATAATTCAAATTATTGGAAGCCACGAATATTTGAGTTGGCAAAGCCATTTATTGCAATATATAAAAATACAGCCTATGTATTTATAGTTAAAATAACTTAAAAGTCTTATTAGCTTGCATGTACTGTACTTACTACCAGGGATTCCGACACAATTTTCAGTTTGGGACTCTAAAGTCTAAATTGGGAGGGTGTAAGTGGAGTTTTACAGGATATAAATCGATTTTAGAACTTACAAAATTCGACTTGAGAGGGTGCGCTCGAAAATTTGAGGATAATACCCCCCACATGGGGAAGTCTTGCGGAATCACTGCTTACGAAATTAGTTTTAAATATTTTCGAAACCAATTTAACAAGCATGCGGACTGCAAGTATTCATTGAAAAATACTATTTCTATGTATTTGAATGTGATGTTGTTCGAACTTCTGTGTAAACAGGTGGCGGCCGCAAATGTTTTTGTCGCATTTGGTAGATTTCAGAACCAAATAACGTGTACAAAACTAGCTTCTACCTTCTTCTACACCGTTATTTCCTACTTTAACTCTTGTTACAAATTGATTTAGATAGACCTGTTATCATCCATTCTTACTTTCATAGCTCTATCAACAATGATAAATTTTGCTTCTAATGTTATATTTACAAAAGCAAAATGATTTTTCATCGTTAGTCGCCTTCTTTTTATTTAGTATTTTTTTAGGAGTACTAAAGGACGTATCTGCCAAGTACTTCATTTTAATATATTATATCGTAATGTTTCTTATGTATGTGGATTTATGCATTTAGGTAGAGTCGAGATACACGGGAATTGTTTTTAGCCCATTGCCAGTTTTATTACAAAGTGTACAAATCCATTGATAAAAAAACTATCGTTTACAAGTATTGGTCAGTTAATAAAACGACTGTCCCTTACGAGAATATTTAGGACTTCAAATTCACCTTGGGTAGTGGTTTTTGCAAGTAGTAAGACGTGTGTTGTGATCGCTCGCGAAAAGGTGCTAATTTTAGGGAGAGAAACGGAACTTACGAACTTGGCGAGTACAGAAACTTACAGACCTTAATGAAAAGAACATACTATTAAGTTTTTGTGCCTGTGGAATTTTTTCGGGAGGACTTATTAAGGAACCAAATTTCCTATG
>JAGDQP010076133.1:0-10090 GCA_022664845.1 Lepisma saccharinum
AAAGACCATGCGGCCGGAGCTCAATTGCTGAGAAGTGGCTGCATATTTGGAAGGTCTTGGAGTAGAATCCAGAGGCAGGCATACAATCTCGACTTATAGACTTTTCCAGGGGTTCAAAAACAACACAGTTCACAAACAGGGCTTTAGAGAGTTACACATTTTTAGGGTGAAAAACCCTTATGAAAATAGTAACATACGTATTGCCAGCGAATGCTTTTCAAAAATTATTTTTCTGGACAATAATAGAACCAGAAGCCACAAGTCCCTGATTTGGGGGAAGAGAAAGAAATGAAGCACAAGTAATACCATCGAAAATATTTAAGCGCAGGTTATATTATTATGGTTGTTATTAATTCGCTAGGCAAAAATGACGTATTGGTACATAATTCGAAACACATGAGCTGCTAGTAGAGATTACAGAAGAGACATACACCACAAGCGGGCGCGTATTCTGAATTTCGTTTCGGAGGTAGTCCACCAGTTATTTTCCGGATCTAGGGTTTATGTGTAATATGCAAAATGTACATAATTGCCCCCAAAATCTACTAATTTTACATAGAAATCGGAATTTCGGATTGGGTCCGAACCCCTTCGACCTCCCTGGCTACGCCCGTGATCACAAGGCTAATTGATTCTTCGAATACTGAAACTCTACTTGTTCTTGACTCGACAAACCTTTGGCGTAATCTAGAATAGTATTGCATCCTCTTCCTCTCGAAGTTTTTCTACATATTTAGTTTAGTTTTTATGGCTTTAACTACATCATGGAAAATAAGGCAATAAGTAAACAACATTTAATGTCATGACTCATGAGGATAGAAAGGTTTTCAACAAGGTGTTATTTTCATTTTATTTGTAGCTACGTTGTTCTCAATGCCCTTAGAAATACAGAGCTCAACATCTACCAAGTACGACCGTTGTTAGTTGTGAAACTTGTGACCAAAAACTGTGTGAACTGAAGAGTGAAGTTACAACAACAACAACAACAACAACAAAACTCGCCTCTGTCTAAAATACGAGGAGGAGCTTGGTTTGGCCAGTGTTCCCTCTGGTTTGGAGCGACCTTATAGAACAGTGAGGGGCGAGGAAATTCGACCATGGAGTAATAAATCATCAATCTCCTGCCATCCCTTACAGAACTTGAAACAAAATTGTCCTTATGTCAACACTGTCAAACCTGCTAGCAGTTCACGGAAGAATCCGCGACTCTTGCGAGTGGCGCCAGCTTACAGGGTATAAATGGGGAGAATGAATAATAATTACAGCGTACGTAAGTTTTTCATGTACTTTGTTAAGTTTGTACGGTTAAAGTTGTAGAAAACAGTTCTAAATAAAAGACAAATTATCAGTTCAGTAATTCCAAAAAGAAAATTATAAAAAATATTAACAGCTTTTGCAGAAACAACGGTTAAAAACAAGTCTAATTTCTCGTACACAACTAGTTAAATTTGATATGTGTATATTTATATATAATAAATTATATTATATTATCTAGAAAGGTCAAGGTTTTGTGAAGTATTAAATTTCGTAGAATAAAGTTGAAGGAAGTATATGTTTCCGTTCGATGTTAATTTCGGGCTTCATAATGTATAACTACATGTTGATAATTTGCATAATTATTTTATAATTAATGGGTGTATATTTTACTAAAGTCACTACCAAGCAAACAAACGTGATATCTTTTGATATTTGGAACAATGATCAATAACATTAATACAATATTATCGGAAAATAAAAAACGACAACAGTCCCCTTAAGGCAACGTTAATGTATGATATAAATATTCTCTATATTTTCGATTGCGGTTATCAACATTTGTTTGAACAGTTTTATCAGTATTCATATTAGTCGTTTTCGTGGCTTATACAAGTATTAGATTTGTAACTGAGTTCAGCGAGGTTAGCTTATGTATTCGTTTTAAGTTGAACGATAGTATAGGTAGATCGTATGCCAGTTGCAATTAACGCCACAGCATATTCATTGGAGATCTGGAGGAAAGTGTTTTGATTAGATCCAGGAGTTGATTAAACAATTCATTACGACAGATCAGTGATTCTCAACGTAATTCACTCGGGTTCATCATATGATCTGACACGAACTGCTGGTGACTCGGTCTTGCACGCGCTAAGCTTTCCTTGTTCCTATTTTCATAATAAATATTGAGTTGAATTACTTGAATCACTTTAGCCAGCAAAATCACAGTCTCAGAAGTTTTGCGGCACACTTAACAATTCACGTTTCAACCGGCACACCTGGGGCAAGACTAAATATCGTCTCTATGTAATTTGCGTTCGCAACGCAATATGATTCTTCGAACTCCTATATTTAACGCAAATCAGCGTAACTAAATTGCAAAGTTTGTGTTGCGTTGACGCAGTGCGATATGTAACCCGGTCCCTGGTTGAGAATCACTGCTATAGACGATATAATATGAGACAGACAATTGTATCAGTCTTATTACTAATACCATGACTTTTAATTGTATTTATGGCCTTTAGACATCCAAGGCTCAGGCCGTACTAGTATGATGCCAATGAAACTGCACGAACAGTTGTTGGTGTCTAATTACGATACCATGGATGGTTCTTCGGAATTTACTAACTCTATGGCTTAGGGAACACGCAAGTTCATCGCCGCACTAACAAAACTTTCGCCACTGAATTCTATCCTGGGCAAGATAAAGCCAGTTTTCATCACAAACATCTACCCGTCGAAAAATCCTTCTAATATTATTGTCTCAACAACATCTCGGCCTTACTAACGGCCTCCTTCCCTCCAGTTTACCAACCACGATGGAATAAAATCTTCGGTTTTCCCCCATCGACTCCTACATGGCGTACCCACCTTAGCCATCGTGATATCATTATTCTAATAGTATCAGGTGAATTAAAAACTTTGTGGGGTTCTTTACGCAGTCTACTTCATTCTCCGCTCATCTCGTCGCATTTCGATCCGTCTTTCTCAAAACTTTACTTTCAAACACGCAATTCAAGTTCATCTACCAGGGTCGTACTCCAACTTTCACAACCATAAAGTATTACGGGCAGAATAACCGCTCTGTTTATTTTCAGTTTTAAGTTTCTTGATATTAATAGCAAGGTTGGGAGTTTCAGGACTGAACAGAAAAATGCAATGCCCAAAGCTAACTGATTTGTTATTATTATTTCTGTGTCCTCGTTGCTAGTTACAGTCTTTTGGAGTAAATAAAAAAAACAATTAGATAATTATTTGCTCTAAGGTAGGAAGAAGGGTGGAATGGGAAAGGTAGAAAGGAAAAAGCAAAGTACGATAGTATTACTGATAAGAATGATCGTAGCAACTGACATCCCTACAACACTCGGCGGCGTCTATACAGAAGTAATAATAGTCGACAACCACACAGCAATGGGAAAAATCTAAAAACCGATCGAAGATTCAGTAGCAGATCTTCGAATAATCTGAGTTCCACAAATTGGTTTCAAGGGCAAGAAGCGATAAACACGTGCGTATTCAATAATGAAAATAACTCGTATTAACAGAATTAGAGGCAACTGTTTTATTGACACCGGAGCCACATGATCAATTTTGGATACGAATTACTTTATAATAATAAAGCAAAAATATCCATCTGCTAAGTTTGATGTCGCAGGTAACGAAATGCTAAAGTACGAAATGCAGACGGAACGGAAATACAATAACTAATGTCTCTTTGGATGAAGAAACAACTGTTCCAACAGACATGTTTATCATCAAAACTTGTCTTTATCAACTGTTTCTAGGGCAAAGTGTTTGTTAAAATAACTATATATTACAAAGCTATATGCAGTACCACGAAATAACCAAACAACGGTATCTGCAGTAAATCACTCTATATATATACAACTGAAAGCGACTGTGTGTGCGTGAGCACACGCAAGAAGAACTTCACCGATTGGAATGATGTTTCGCACATGATCAGACACAGGAAGTTGAGTTGTGACCGTTGTGTTGAATGGAGGTGTGTGATTAGCTCTCCGCGCATACCTGCTGCTGGTTCTTTGGCTCAAAGCTACCTCCAGTGAACTTTCACTTTTATTCTGCCGGGTGTAAGCTATTTTCATTCACAGCGGTTTTCTACGATTATTGAGCCATGGCTACAAAACCTACAATTATAACCGTTACTAGTAGAGTCGATGGCACTGTGAAATCTATTAATTCTTTCCAACGACTGGACACTCTGATAAGCGAGCAGAATAACAAAGAGGCTTGTGTAAGTCTATCGGATACACTTCAGAAACTGAGAAACGAATTCACAGATTTTAGAGAACCAGCTATGGTTTCGCTATCTTCTGTTAAGATCGACTTGGACAACCTGAAAGAAGTTGGGAGCCTGTCCAAAGAAATAGACGATCTTGCGCAATACTCTACGATAGTGTTGAAAAAAAAAATCTGTGAAGTTTTTTTCATGTTTTTTTTATTTATTTTATTTTTATTTATTTTATTTTTATTTATTTTATTTTTATTTATTTTTTTCACACAGCAAGTGATTTCGTGCTTTACGCTGCAGATAATCAATGTAATCAGCAGGATTGGATTTATTAAGCTTTCATGCATTCATCAAAATTTACTTTGCTTTATTTCTCTGCAGACTTACGACACAAATGATGGGATTATTTATAAATGCATTCAGTGCCACATTGCTATACTTCCTATATCTTCACCCTGACAAACATAAGGGAACTAAGAACATATGGACTGAAGTTATTTGGTATAGTTTGTATTAAAATATTAATAATCCTCCAGCAAACTGAAGAAATATTTTGGATTATAGGAAGAATTTAAGTTCCTAGAGATAATACAACTTCGAAGACATCTTTAATATAAACTGAAAAGCTATGAACTCTTACGGAAATATGCTCTCATCCCGTATATACAATACGTTAATTTCAAATTACGGTATTATTCAAGGAAGATCTCTATTTTTTATTATAATTACCGTCCGTATAATTTTTGATTATAATTAGCTCAAAATCCCCGGAAATAAACTGCTTCTATTCAAAGGCAGAGATATATGTTTGGGACTACTAGTTGTTTTTGAATCGAATTGAATTTTTAAGGCCTTTAGGCAACTTTGGCTCAGGCCTGATGGGTGATGAGAAGAATTGGTGAAATGAAGAAAGTGGGAGGAAACGGAAGAACCCGAGGAAACCCAAGCACACGGTGTTTGTTCATCATAAAGCCCACATGGCATGAGTAGAGATGGATCCGACGACCCCTAGCGCCAGAGGTGAACATTCAACCAACCGCGGTCCCACTAGTAGATTGTGTTTCACTATGAAAAACACTAGGTATTGCTCCCTCATGTTCCGGGCCCCAAGCCTCGCCTCATACTGTGAAAATATATACTGATAACATGGTACAGGGGACAACCACAGTATGTTTCAATTGTGTCGAATATGTATACTCAAAGCTTGGTGCGGATACGTCGAACTGAATGGAATTAGTAAATAATTATTTTTATAAATTGATTGTCAACACTGTCAACAGTGGGAACTGAAGTACCTCTATGACGCGTCTCAGTACGTAATTACAACGTTTGGTCTTAGTACATTCAACGATACGAAAGCAATTAAAAATTTTATTTTCTAAAATTGGCTGGCAACACTGACAATTGCGGCGCTGGAAGTGCCCACATGAACTGTCCCAGTACCTAATGCACATGTCAAATTTTGTGTAAATCAATGCGAATACGTCCAACGGTAAGAAATATGAAATCTAGATTTCTTAATTGTTTGGCAACCCCGACAATCTACGGTGCCTGAAGTGCATCTATGATCTGTCCCAGTACCTAATGAACATGTATGTCAAATTTAGTGTAAATGTCTGCACACGTGTAGATATGCATTAATAAAGTTATTTCTAAAGTTGAATTTTAAAATAGGCTGGCAACACTGACAACTGGGACGTTTGAGGTCGGGGACATCCAAAACTTTCTTCTATTGTGTTGAATGATGTTTAAGCTAAGTTTGGGGCAGATACGGCATGGAACAAGTATTTTTCAAAATTAATTTTTAAAACGTTGGCAAACTGAGAACTGGACAACCCAGGAAATCTCACATATACCATAAATATTTGTAATCTAGGTTTTAATTTATTAATTTATGTTGTATTTCTTCTTAATTACCTATATAAAAATAATTCTTGCTTAAAGAGACTTTAGCAGTATTACAAATTGCTGCCCTGAAAAAAAACGAAGGCTCATGATTTTCTTTTCTATTTACAACACTACTCTAGGAGAAACTTAATTCTCATACATGGCATCGTTGAAACACTCAATGAGGCTATTGAAGACATTGTGCTTAAATTTCTCTATAACAATCTCAAACTAACACACATTAATAGAACTCATCGAATTGGGGCACCTAGAAGGTCTGTTGCAGATACCGTGAGAACCGGAAAGAGAGCCATTATTGTTAAATCTCTAAGCTACGAGACCAGAAATGATATTTGGAAGGCTTAAAGACTCCTAAAAGTTACCCCTTTCCTGGTAACAGAATCACTTATCCTTAACAGACAAAAAGGTAAACATGCTGCCAAAGAACGCTTTGGAAAGTTTTCGGCATGGTCTCAGGATGAGAAAATTTTCTTCCAGCAAGCCAATGGCAAGAAATCTGTAGTTACCACGATTGGAGAACTAGATTGCATCTCATTATGTTGTGTATGTCAAACTTTGTCAGTGTGTGTTTTCAGCTCCCCATAAGGATATTTATATATAATTCCTTATGTGCGCGGAACGAAACGAAAAGACTTGTGTAGTATATATTCTGTCTGTTTTGTGTGGCTTATGTGTTTCTATATTGTATATATTGTGTGTTCTGCTTGAGTGTTGCATCTCTAAAGAATGAATTGTCTTTACTTTCAAAAAGTCTAGTGAGCCAAGTATAATTTATGTCAAAGTGTGCGTGTGTGTTGTATGTGTTATCCAGTTCTAAAGTTTCCTCAGTTACTTAGTTGTATATTCAAAGCGTTTACACGGTATCATATTACCAAAAAAGAAAAAAAAAATCGTTTGCAAGGTGTCTACTGGATGTTGATTTACAAATTTCAGGTTTCCTCCAGGTTTTCCAGGTATATTTTTTTAGTTTTTTCAGGTCATTAATTTATATCATTTTCTTGCAAACAAAAAATCTTTATCAATTAAAAGAAGAATACCAAGCAAAAGAAGAATATTATTTCTTTAAGTTATTATAGAACATGAAAAAATATTATTTATGTACTAACTAAAATGTATGTTTTCGAGAGATTTCAAACAAGAAAATAAAGTAGAATATGCTCTATCAGAAGGCGGTTGAGAAAACTGTGTAGTAATAAACAAGCAAACAAATAATACAACCTAAATGTGTGATTGATATCTTTTAATAGTTTCAACGAAAAATTAGTTGAGATCTATCAGATCCAAAATTTAGGAATAACAATTTACCTTTCTGCATGTAAACTAACCAATACTCTTGTTAAATAATAATAATAATTAGAGATGGCTCGATACCAGAATTTCGCGATACCGATACTTATTTCTGACCTTCTGTACTCGCTACTTTCTTCAACATTGCTCTGCCATACAAATGATACATTTATGTAACTACAAGTAATATATAAATCAGAGGTGGATCGGTATCAGAATTTCTCGATATTCAATACCAGTACTTATTTCTGACTACTCTTAAAACTACTTTCGAAGTGCGAAGTAATATACGCACCATATACAATCTACCAGACTCTACTATTCAGGACTCAGTATGTGAAAGTCTAAAAGGTCTATGAGAAAACCTTCCTTCAACTTACTCCTGAAAGAACTTTAAAAGCACTCTTCGAGCCTTCATAATATTTTATCAACTTTTTGTGTAAATTAATTCGGTTTATTATTTTAAATTAAATTCATTTTACAAGTATCTACTATTTTTTTTTATAGCTACGCTTTTCAAAATCATTGTCACAAATCAATATGAAGAGCACATGGAAAGAAGAGGGAAGGTGCACTTTAAAAAAAACATAGTTTGAACCCGTAACAAGTACTACATAATGACAGCTCACCGCTCAGAAATGTTGACTTCAAAAGCTCAAAGAATCACCAAGTTATAGCGGTTTTTAAAATATGAAATGCATGGGAGTAAAGGGGAAAGCTGGACTTTAAAATGCATTTTACAAGAAATCACCTTTCATGCACATTTCAACTTTTGTCCCTGTACGCTTATGTAATTAAAAGTAATATAGGGATGGGTCGATACCAGAATTCCTCAATATTCGATACTGGTACCTATTTCTGACCTTCGGTACTTGGTACTTTTTTCAATATTCTTCTACAATGCAAATTATACATATTTAAATAAAAGTAACTAAGTAATATATAAATTAGTGATCGGTCGATACCAGAATTTCTAGATACTCGACGTTGGTACTTATTTTTGACATTCGGTACTCGATACATTCTTCAACATTGTTTTACGATGTAAATAAAAGTATTAAATAAATTAGAGATGGGTTGACACCAGAATTTCTAGATACATCCGATACTTATTTCTAACCTTCGATTCTTGATATTCGATTCTTTTTTCCCAATGTATTTCAATGTATTAAATAACACGTATATTAATTTAAATTAAAATGTAAGTGTATTGCTTTCCCGCAATTTATAATTTAACTCTGACCTGAGTCATAGATGCCTAAAGACCATAAATAAAATTTAAATTCAAGAAGCTTTAACATGTAAGGTATACACCTAACGTTTTACAATGGAATTATTTTCAGACAAAGATATTAGTGTAAAAAATTTTCGAAGTATCGACTTCATTAATTGAGGTATCGATTGATGATACTTTGCAAGTATTGCTAGTATCGAGGTATCGAAAGTATCGTGAACTCATCCCTAATAATAATAATAATAGTTAAAAATGAGGAATTAATGTATACGGTATGTAAAACCCAACTTCGAAACACATTTTAATGCATATTCTCCTTGATGGAGAATGACCAGTAACTTTATTTGCACATGCAATTATCCCATGTAGTATTAATTTATAAAGTTCTTTCTTTTTGGAAATAAACAAAGTATGTTTATTTTAGCAAGTATCCGACTAAGTTAAAGTTGCCTAAACAATAAATATAATCAACTGAAATTCAATCGAATTTAAACAAAATATTATGAATCACTTTAAAGTAAGGTTTTTAATGTCGTCCTCTTAAATAGTTGTTTTAATAATGAATTAGCTAGGCCTTTCGGAACAGCTCTCGCTCAGTCTTCACGCCGCTGTAGAAATGTAATTTAAGTATGTCTGTAGCTCTTTGTGAGATATTGTTAGTCAAGTTTAATAAATATGTAAATGTACCCACATGTGGAAAAAAGTGTATTTTTTATTTTAAAAAAAACACTTCAGTCCGACTGTAAAACCCACTAGTTTTAAATTACTCCGCTGTCACTGTTGCTACGAGTACACACCAAACTTGTTAAAAAAAATAGCCTGAGCGGTAGCGGCCATATTGGAGGAACTTTTGTCGAATTTCTACCGTATGTAGGTAAAACGTATTTAGGCTATACTTATAACAAATTCCTGTTCGAGTATAATAATTATAAAGGTTATGACTTATATTAAATGTGTGTGTGTGTATATATATATATATGCACAATGTACAGGTAAACACAGATGTGTTAAAATTCGAAATGGGTTAATCTCGAATAAATAGTGGAAACCTAAGAAAAGAGCACCTCAGTAAATTAGCTGGTAGTAGTATTTGCAATATGTCACATATAACCTAATCTCACAAAAAACACACACACACACTTAAATTACATCTGAACGACGGCCTGACTATGGAGCGAGAGCCCATCCGAACCTATCCAATTCATATTGAAGCAACTACTTAAGAAGACGACATTAAAAACCATACTTAAAGGTGAGTAATAATATGGGTCCTCTGTGGGTTTGAAGTGGCTTTATTTGAGTTCAAATACTTGACAAAATATATATTGAAGTTAAGGTAATATCAAAACTTAGTTTAACATCAGACATAAAGTACATAAATACATTAACCCAACTAGAAAATAAAACAAGACATGCATGATTAGAGTAGAGGATAA
>JAGDQP010076136.1:0-10090 GCA_022664845.1 Lepisma saccharinum
AACATCGAGCCTGTAGCGAGAAAAAGATTTCAGTCTGCAATGCGATTCGAACTCACGACCTTCAGATTTGTTTTGTTATCCGTCACTCTGCCAAGTACTCCACGGGTTCTTCTGTTGGATGACGTACATTTTACTAGTCCTTTTATGTAACAAAGAGTTTCTGGAATAAAAGCATTTATGTAGAGTTTAATTTGAAATTGGGAAAGCTTATTGATCCTGTGTTGTACAACTATAAGAAATCTGATTCGTGATTCTTTAGAAGCGAGTCACCTCAAGAGTAACATAATCATGTGTACTTTACTGTCCAGGTCGATGACATTTCTTAAACAAACTGGCTGCCAATTTCACAGATAGTATGCTAGTTTAAACCAAGTTTCGACTAGCCTTGATTTTTCCTTACACTAATAAACAAACAGTGATGTTTCCTGTTGGATTACTCACTGGAACACCAGATTTCCAATTTTTTTTTAACAACTTCTTTTTGTTCGTACTTACAAATATTTCCTCCCCTTTCCTTCCTTTTGTATTTTTCCATGGATCTCGATACGGGAAACGGATCTACTTCTAGTGACCCGAAATTGAAGCCAGCACAAGCTATGATCACCTGGAAGGTAAAATTGATTTAAAGAAAACAACTGAACATCACGTTCCGTACAATACCACATTTAAAATAATCCAATCTTCCTCCTCCCTTCCTTAGCTAGATCTTCATCCATTCTTTGCCTCCACACACCTAGGCATAGGCCAACTAATAAGACGCAAGTAAATCCCAATTCACCAGGCAAGATTAATCGAAAACCGGTATCAGGTTGACCCAGCTTAATTGTATTGGGTCAGTCGATCCGTCTCCCGTATCTAAATCCACGGTATTTTTCAACATGTTATACAATTTTCGAAAATTTTACACATTTCCCGAAAATAGGTTAAACAATTGAAGTTAGATAATTATTCTTTTCGTTCATTGTACACAATACCAAGAAAAAAAAAACGCAACATGTTATCGACCCGAGCATCAAAGTATACACATCATTACGATTTTCCTGAAGACGATCGCTTGGGAAAAATTAACGAAGCAGGCTTCATAGCTCGAAAAGAGGATTAGTGAGCTTTCATAGTTCCGAATTTCAGGATATCTCAGTGCATTTACTTAACAAACTGTCCTGGCTACATAAAAAGACTAGTAAAATATAGTAGTGGCACGATAGCGCAGTCGGTAGAGTGACGGACTACAAACAAAACTGGAGATTCTAGGTTCCAACTCCAATCCAGACACATTAGAAATATTTTCCCTCGACAGGCTTGATGTTTGACAAGACAAGTTTGTATCAAGTTTGCCGTGCAAAGTTTGTAACAAATTTCGCATGTGTCAACTAGCAAGTTTGCTGCAAGATTTTAGCAATGCAATGTCAAACTTTATGCAAACTTACTACATGTTTGGATAGTATCTTGGTTCCGGGTACAGTATTGTAGGGATCGACAATATGGCCTCAAGAAAGAGTTGAAAGAATCAGAGTTAAAACGGGTCACTTTTGATGACCCGGTCCGAATCTTGACCCGAATGGCCTGGTATTGTTTCTGTGATTTGAATCAACCAATATTGTAATTTTTGAGATTCCTTGACAAGTGAACTTATGTACGGAAACTTCATATTTGAGCGTTTTAAAAGATTTTAATGCTTTTATCCTATTTAATACTTCAAACACAAAATTCTTTTAGAATAGCCTTTCCAGAAGGGAAGGCGGAATTCTTTGCACAAGTCAGGCATTATTTTTGTTCATTTCGACGGTATCAGATTATATGCATACGTTATTACTGTCGTTACGAACTTTTCGGCGTCGTATTTTTCGTGTCTGGGAGAGCGCCCCTGGGTCCTGGGCTCAGTCACTCCCCTGAAACATCTTTTCAAACCTAATAAGGAAATATTTTGATCTCTGTTTTACCCTCCGGCTCATTGGGTCAGACTAGGTCCCAAAGTTGACCCGAATGATCCGGCGACCCGTTTCAGTTCTGAAAAGAATATTACAAGTCTTCGAATTGTGTATATGAAGCATATGTGTGTGTGGGGGGGGGGGAGGGGGAAGTCAGCTGGATGTAACAGCATGAACAATAAGTGGCCTTCTCTAGTTTTCTAACATTTTCCTAGAGGAGAACCTCAGTGAAACCTCTAGTTTAATTTATTTTTACTTGATTACGTTTAATTTTGATTGTGTAAAAGAAAAAAATGACTATCAACATGTTTTTATATATATATATATACACGTTATACCTTTCTATAAAAAATAACATAACATAACCCACCCATCACATTATAAATTAAATGATTTATAACAGTTGCTTTCGCCGGCCAGTTCGACTCTTCCAGCGAACACCGAAAGAAAAACCCTTCTCTTCTCAAAGAAAAAAGATATAGAAATGTCAACTCTTATTTATTATTGAAACCATTTTCTTTTTAGTTATAGACTAGTTCGTCATATTCATCTTCATTATATTAATAAGACATATTTTCATCTGCTTTTTTGTTTATTTTTTTTGTTACATCTTTTTCAGTTCAGGCACAACCATAAAAATACTCCATCATTCGAAATATCTTCACGCGCCATTCACAACCGAAATTACCTCTCAGGAGGTCAGGGTTTATGTAGAGGGTAGAGGGGCTAAGATGGGATTGGAAGGGGAGGAAAGTGGGTCCAAGGAAGAATAAGGAAAGGGTTGCTATTATATCCTTCTTCCTCCCCCTCTCCCCCCTTTTCTCTGTTACTCGGGAAAACAAATGACGGCTAATGGTGCGTATTCTGAAAACTTTTTCTCTTTTATGCTGTCTTCGGTGTTCGGTTACCCTCGCTATACAGAGTTACCTCTGGTGGTAGACCGTGAAATTAATTAAGTCCCAATCAGTGAAGAGCCACACTCAAGGAGATTCATGAGGTCTTCTGGTTGCAATATTATTTTTTTCAGAACTATTTGGAGTGGCTTCTGTTATGAATAGAACTTATGTGGAAACATGTCCGGTACGAATAACCCATTCTCGCGTACCTTGAACTATACGTAACACCGGCAGTTCGAGTTTGGTCTTGTGGCTAACGTATCGGACATATTTAAAGAAAAGATATTTTTTTTTCGTTTTTTATGTAAATATACGAAAGGAAATTTAATAAAAGTTGTGATTTATAATTTTAACAGAGGCCACTAAAAACTAGGATGTATATAAACCCACCAGGTGTGCAAGGGGAGCACGGTGCGTCCAAAGGGAGCTGGGCAGCGTTAGCCGCGAAGAGGAGGGGGAGGGCGCAGCCCCCGGTTAGCGGTGGGTATATACGTAAGAGTGCTGTGCCGTACGGGAAGTGTTTCCATGTGGGCTCCCCTTAAATAGAAGCCACTCCAAATAGTTCTGAAAAAAATCTTGCCTTCTGGTTTCCACATTTTTTCATTCTTCATCTTTTTCGGTAGAGGGGTCTGTCTCTCTTGCTTCTTTCCACTTGAGAAGCTCACTTTCTCAGGGACATCTGTTGAAAAAATGAATGACAATGCGTATTTCTTTCTTTCCTTCTTCAAGATGTCTACTGTATAAAGTGAGTGTTCTACTCTTTTTTTTTTATACTGTGAGGTTTCATTAGAACATCATTGTCTGCGAAAATGAAATACAGCTAATTTCCACTTCCGGCTCAAGTCACCATATTTAACTCGAAAATTTTGTTTATTTCTTCAAAGCGTTACTCGAAATATGATTCAGAGCTTTGCTGACGACGTACAAGGGGAGGAGGGGGGGGGGGGAGCATTGTTCTGAACATAACAGTCAGATGAATTCGGATCTGTTTTCCAACGCAGATTACCCAGCAAATCAGACGAAGAGTTCCAGGCAATCAACGAGATAGATTGTCCAGTTAATCACATACGAAGATTGTCAATGAATCACAGACTCAGATTGACCAATATATCACAGACACAGACAGATGTTCCAAGCAATAAAAAAAATGCAGATTGTCCAGCAAATCAGAGACGCAGATTTGCAGACAATCACAGACGCAGATCCAGTAAATCACAGACTCAGATTGTCCAGCAAATCACACCAGGCAATCACAGACGCAGATTGTTCAACCAATCACAGACGCAGATTGTTCAACCAATCACAGACACAGATTGTCCAGGCAATACAGAGCTGTCCAAATTGTAGATATTTACTATTGTAGAAAGGCTCAATTACTTCCAAAATAGCTTGTCAAGTACAAGTGTGAGGCGTCACTTTTCTTCAGTCCCACGCGCCTAAATTGTGTCGGGTTCAAGTGTCAAAATTGACTGAGGACCGTCATGGACTAAATGTTCGCGTAGCTGTGTTGTTACGTTGGTAGAACATGTATTTGATTTGGTATTAAGGCGAGGGAAAGATTAGATCTAAATAACTCAACTTAAATAGGAAACATACCAAGATTTCTAAATACTTTAGGTTTCTTTAAGCGAGATTTAGATGAAGATTTGAAGTGTGACGAATTCCATGTTTGCAGCTCAAGAATAAAGCACCCTTGTCACTCACCTTCTGTAAAGGGAAGAATCTCGAAGTAACAGAGCTTCTATCAAGTACAAGAGCCTAAGTTTAACTGACCTTTCAATTCTCCCGTACATAGGTTTATATACGATCTGCTGAAATTCATGTTAGAACATGAATTTCCACAATTCGTTGTGATCTGGCCTCACATAGCCATGACGTATACCTGAGTAAGTAAAGCTGCGTGACGTCAAATATGATTCCATGTGGTGCAATATTCAAGAGCTAACGTGAACTTTCGAATCTAGTTTTCTACTAATGACCCTAACATGTTGCCTTGCTTTATTTAACGTTCCTTTTTATACAATTTATTTCTGTACGTATTATTTTAGACTGGATTTGTCATTGCTCTTCACTCTGTATATTGTCACTTTATTTTGTTTCTTCCTTTATACGTACCATTGAGGCATCTATTATTGGAACGGTGCGTTAAGAGACTGGAGACCTTTGTATTGCAATATACTAAGTAACTGAGGACACTCATCAGTGCATAGTGGGTTACTTTTCTCTCTAAAATATCATGACAGTCTTTTCAAATATTTGAAAATGAATAATTCTTTCAAAACGACAAAAAACTGGTGTAAATCTACAAAAAACATTATTATTTTAAAACCTAATTGAATAAGATCTTAAATGTACATATCAACTGTTTTTATTTGAAAAAATCTTTCTTGTGGAGCATGTTAAACAATTTTGTTGATGGCGAGCAAACGACTCATTTTCTTGTTAGGAAATGTTTTTGATCTTTCCCTTTAAATTGATAAGTTTCCAGGAAATCCCGACACAACTGTCCAAGATTAATAAAAGGAGAAGAATCTTCAACCTCACTCCATCTGTTAGGCCAACAATGACATTTCGTCTAAAAAAGCATTTAAATGGTTCTCTGAGGCGCCATTCAATGCGGTTTTCGTGTTTCTAAATGCCGACGGTAGAAGGAGTTCACGGTGGTGGTTATGATGTAAAAAAAAGAAAAAAAAAAGAAAAAAATGGAAAGACAGTAATAGTGAAGGACAGTGTTGCTTTCTCCCATAGTCTGCCTCTAAAATGCCGTGCCACGATCTTTTAGTGACATTCTCCAAGTGAACCCACCTCGAACCGCATTTTTTGTTATCATTGTTTTGAGGAAATAATTAAAAGATCTCTCCACGGATTGAATTAAGAAACTTGTGCATTATTTTGAACGTTTGTAATACTAATAAATAAACATTAGTCTTCTGTAGAAAGGGGCAGGTCCTTGAAGCATAGCTAAGCCATCTCTAGTCATACCGACCTTGTACCTTTCTTCCTGTGTCAGTATATGATTTATCTTCGTTAATACTGTCAAGGAGGAGTATCCTCCTATCTTCTTCCTCCTTTCCCCTCAACCATGTACACCTTTAATTGCATTCTCTCAGTGTATAATTTCTAGGCAGCCAATGTCGTAACCAGTTTCGTTTTCTCTAATTTCTTGTCTCTAGTAATCAGTCAATGTTTATAGAAGTAACTATAAGTTGTGTCAAACGTGATGTGATCGACTTAAACCAAGGATATTAGAATTAGATGATAGGCCATAATTGGAAAAAACTGAAGCCGAACGTGCCAACTTCAGGCTCCCATTTTGGTGTACATTGCCAGAATTTAGGAGAGTTCTATTTATTCGTAATTTTAGATATTGATGTATTAATTTGATTAAACATGTTACAAGCTGACCACTTTTACTTTAAGTCTTTCTCACTCTTTTAAATTCTGGTTGTACATACCAAAATGGCAGACTAAAATTGTTAAGGTCGGAGTAAGATTTTTCAAGTTTTGGCCTATCCTCTAACTATTACTATCCTTGGTTGAGTTAATGACGTCATGTCTGACCCAACCTATAGTTAGTTTTATAAACGTTGGTAATTAGTGTTTTTCTATTTTACATTTTTGTACTTGTGGTTTTATAATTACAGAGTCACTGAAGGGTCGTAGCTCAGTTGATAAAACGTTATCTATTCCAATCACTAAACTAAACAATAAGAAATTATTTTTGCGTTGCTTATGTTTTGTTCACATTATGAATGAGGAAACCGGCTCCCAACAACAGTACAAACGAAGCATTTTCAAGTGGATGTTTCTTTGGCTGCGATCTTGACTTTAAGTGTCAAGAAGCTATTCATTGCAGCATTAATTACCAAAGATAATGGTTTATGGAGGCAATATATTTGGACTGCGGTGCTTCTTGATGCACCAGAAAACACGCATCATCAGTAGTACAACGCTTTGCTGCGATACAACCGAGTAAACTGGAGATTCATAACTTTGAGCACGCAGTACAGCGTTTCCATCTATTAAATTTTAAAGTTACTGTAGCTGTTTTGTGTTTTGCTTAATATAAATGTGCCATCTCAAGCAATTTACTTATCTTTACTAGGCATTTAACCTTATTGTTGACATACCGTCTAGAGTCCACGTACCTCTAGGGCAGTGGTTCTCAACATGTTTCAATCGCAGTGTTTCTTCCAGAAGATTTTATTCGGGAGGGGGGTGGTCTCCAAAATTACAAATAATGCATATTTACTCCAATGTGCTAAAATGCAAAATAACAACATTAGTGTTACTTAATGATATGTTGTACTTCCTTACTTAACCTCAAAGTAGCATCAACAATATTTATAGAATGTGTTATTATATACGTATTTCAATATACATATCAGTAATACAAGTGTTGAGACTAGTTCTTTCGGAGCGGAGGGGAGGGGGAAAACCTCCCGAAAGCAAACCTGAAATAATAATTATTGTATCAGTATGTTTAAGGGGCTCCATGACCACATTGCCGTTACTCAGGTGGATGCAGTTCCACCAAGCGCGGATAGATGGCGTTGGGGCAGGCTCAGGACCTATCTATAACGCCGGTGTTTTTTTTTTAAATCAGTATGTTTATTATTGTTTCACTACAAATGGCAACGTACAAATAGGAGGATACGATTTATCATTGGTTTCTAGATTATTTATTTGAGTTATTGATGTGAGTCAATATTAAAGGCATGGAAAAGATATTCCCTGTGCGATTCGCACGCGCATGTGGGATGTGAAGGTAGTGTCCTACATATTCTCGACTTACGGCACGACGTGAGGTGTAATGGTCAGCCTCACGCTCGACCGCCTTTACCTTCCAAGATGCCCAAGAGTACCAAGGACATTGTGGTACTCAATTTGATAGGAGGCTGAGTGTACCTCAGAGTAAGGGAGGACTGAAGAAAAGTCTCCAGCGTCCTGGTCTGGATTTGAACCCGGGTCCCCGATTGGTAGTGAGACGCTCTACCGCTTTTACGCTGAGCCACGGCGATTCTTTGTGAAGCAATATGGCGAGGGCACTATCCCTGCATTAGCTCGGTGTAACCATGTGTAACTGAGGAAATAACCTGGACAAGCTCAGCCAGGATGGCCGGCCACTGGTTGCGACGCTCTGCCAACTTACAGTCCGTGATTTAGAAGAGCAAACCACCGACGTAGAACATTAAGGATGTAGCAGTAGTTGTAGACTACAAGAATAGTTGTAGCAATAGTTTGCCGTTTCATGAGAACACGATACAAATTACTAATAAGTATTGTGCTGAATTCTAACAGTAATTATTACACATATATTCTTGATAAAAACATAAATTATTATAGAAACACATCCTTGTAATAGAATTATTACAAACTACAAACAATCTATGTTGATGTTTAAGTGTTCTATGAGGTGGTACAGCACAATTCACCCTGGTAAAAATATACCTCCTTAATAATTTTCCAAACCAATTTTACTCTTATAATCTTAATTTATTTCCAAGCGTTCAGCAAGTTCACTAACTAACAGTTTAAACACAACATATTCTGCTCTCTAGCGAGGAAAAGAGACACTTCTTGCAACTCGTTTATCTCCATGCAACGAACGAAAAGAAACAACTTTTTAATTACTTAATTATAACAGGGCTGTCCTATTTTTTTTTAAAGAACAGAATGACTAATTTATAAATTGAGAAAAAGCATTGGTAGTAGTGGTTATTGTAATACTACTAGTGGCTGTAGTAGTAATACCAATAGGATTAGGAGTAGGAGAAAAAGTAGACACGTTTTAGAACACATAATTGTTACAATCTTTTAAAAACGCAGAAAACTTATTAACTACATTATGCAGGAAGTCCTAGTTAAATTAAAAAAAAAAAACACTAAATGATCTAAATGCTGAGGTAATTCTACGTATTTTATTTTCTGCGAGAAAATGAAGAAATGATAGTGGGTTGGCAACACTGGTTATGAATGAGGGAGCAGATAGATAAACTGAAAGAGCGAAAGAGATGAAAGGCAACACACAGAACACAGCGAGATGAGCAAGAAGTGTGGATAGGGCATGTAGAGGAAGATAAGAAGAAAAAAGGAATGAAGAGAGAGAGAGAGAGAGAGAGATTCAGGTATTCCACCCAGGTGTTGTTAGTAAGGTCATAAGGTCAAGCAAAGCTTCCAGATTACTGTACCTACCTACTTACTTCTTTTTTTTTTTGTTTTCTCCTTTGGCTTCTTATTTCGTTTTGCTCATGAAAGTATAAAAAAAAAAAGTGCTTCTCTTTTGAAGCTTTTTTTGGTTCTTAGCAGGTGGTCCTGGAGAATAGTCCAAGAGCCTGGGAAGAAGTGAGTCAGAGAACAACCTTTATTTTAAGCTAGGGAGAAAATATGCAGAAGAATGCTCAAAAACATTGAATAACAAAAGAATATCGATTGGTACATTGTCAGAGGGATACTTGTTTCCCCGAAGTAAAGTGAGATCCAGAATGTCCACTAATCTTTATCTGAAAACCTTTTTATATATATAGTTTATACTAGCTTTGTTTCTTTTCTCGGAGAAGTGATGTTGCAAGAAGAACGATCGAATAAATTGAAAAGTTTTAAATATTTACCCCCCCCCCCCCCCCATACACGATTCGAACATGCTCGACTGATTTGTTGGGTTCGGCGCTCGGCTCGACAGCTACCTCGAGCTCGAACCCAACATCGAATATGCTCGACCGTGTATGGAGAACTATCGAGCGGCTCGGCCAACATGCATGAAATATTCGGTAAAGAAAAACAACCATCAAGATTCAGGATTGCACGTATTTTGATTTTAATAATAATAATAATAATAAAAAATTGGCACCGACTAGGAGAGGCATATAAACTGCAGTACTTTTATTCATTAACTGCGCCAGACGAAAATAATATGGGGGCTTTAGTAATTATATTTTCGTCTAAAAGTGAGGGGGACTATTATATTGTTATGAAATTCGGTCAGTTTGACACTAGAATAATTTATTATTATTATTATTACGATACTGCGAATTCCAATTACAAATTTAGAAATAGTAGTGCAATTTTCGAAAATATGCAATAATACTAAAGAAATTACGCACATAAAGGAATTTTGATAGGCACGGGCAGCCGTTGCTGTAGGCGCTATATGTTCATATTTTCGGCTCCAATCTCAATAAATATCAGAAGTGATGATTGGGATCGCAAGTTTTCTATTTATACCAGCAATTTATGAAACAAATTACATAAAAAAGTAGTTCAAGA
>JAGDQP010076137.1:0-10090 GCA_022664845.1 Lepisma saccharinum
TCTCGCCTTATATGAGAGCTATCGAGAAGCTATTTATTGATTTGTAGATTATTCATCAAGAGCTGTTCAACGATATCACACAAGATATATATACACTCGCTTTGTTTCGCTTGGAGCGCTGCCCCCAGACCCCAGTAGGGGGTTCGCCCCCCAACTTCAGTGCTTTTGAGAGGATGGTCCTCCTTTATCTTAACCAAAATCTCCCTGCAGCACTACACCACCATGGTATCCATCTGCACCCTCCCACCGAGGGCTGCGCCCCCAAAAGGAAGGTTTGCCCCATTTATTGTAACCTACTCTTGGCCATACACCTTCAAAGAAAATTTCGTTTCTCTACTTCAATGATTTGGAAATTGGGTTTTTGGTGCGACCATTTTGGATCCAAGTTGACGACTTTTTGAAAGTTTTCTTATATTGTCGTGACCTACTTGTGATGGTACACTTTCAAGTAAAATTTCATTTATCCAACTCAAACGGTGTGCAAAATTGAATTTTGGGCGGTCATTTTGGATCCAAGATGGCGACTTTTCCCAAATGTAATATTTCCCTAAACTACTCGTCATAATACACCTTTATGCCAAATTTCGTATCTCTAGCTCAAACGGTGTGGAAAATAGATTTTTAGGTCCGCCATTTTGGATCCAAGATGGCGTCTTTGGATACATCATGTAATATTTTAGTAACATACAAATGATAATGTACCTTGTTACCAAATTTGATATTTCTAGCTGCAGCTGTTTAGGCAGTGTATTCTATACAAAAATGGGTTCGGCGGCCATTTTGAATCCAAGGTGGCGACTTTTTCAACATTTCGTAATATTTTCTTGAACTACTAGTGACAATACACCTTTATGTCAAATTTCGTATCTCTAGCTCAAACGATATGGAAAATAGATTTCTTACTTCCGCCATTTTGGATCCAAGATGGCGTCTTTGAACTCATTAGGTAACATTTTCGTAATCAAAAGGTGATATTGTACCTTTATGCCAAATTTGATTTCAATAGCCCCAGCGGTTTAGGCTGTGTATTCTATACAAAAATGGGTTCGGCGGCCATTTTTGATCCAAGATGGCGACCGATTTTGCTCATTAACGAACTTATCCGAGCTCGTTAACTTATTAACGAACTTATTAAGCCTAGAAACAACATATAAAAATTTGGTTCAAATATCTTCAAAATTATGGCCGCTAGCGTGTTAATATATATATATACTTTCATATCGTACCGATCTCAATAGGTATATTTTTCTTCGAAATCTACCTAAAAAAAGACATTTCATGTACTTATTTTTAATCTAACAAATTTGTTTACTTCTGTCGTCAATATCTGATAATTATGTAGTCTATTGTTTACTTTGTGTGTAAAGGTTATCCTTGTCTCTGTCTTTTCTTTTCTTACTGAACAGTAATTGGCGCCGAATGTAGAGAAGAAATAAAAGACACATACTCTAGTCTCCATTTTGCTCGTATTAATACGTTGATGTGTATTTTGTATTGCAATTTTTACTAGACAATTAACAGGTTCAGATATATCTGTAGGTCAGAAAATAACAAAGTGTGTAACTACTCGACTTATTGTTGATATTTGAACACGTATCCACACAAACATACGTTATAACAAGTAAACCGTGACAACAAATGATGACACAAGTCATCACAATGCCTCTTAAAGCACCAATTGTCTGAAGATTCATTATAGGTGTTAGAGTAGGAAGACTATGGCTCGAAGTTCTGTAGATCATATTCTGTGCTTTCTTCTGCTTTCTACGTAAGCGCATTCTCAATATTCTTTATACATGAGGCCTGTCTGAAAAGTATCCGCCCTTATATTTTCGGAGTAAATTAGCGAACTTTGGATGGCAACACTGTACACAATGGTGGCGTATTCCTTCATACCCATGCCTGTTGGGTGGCGTGATCCTGCCAGTGCGTAATATTTTGTGGTTCTTCTTCGTGGCAATTCCATTCAGACAAACTAACAACGCGTGGAACAACGATACTGCACCTAGTTTTTCCAGAAACTTTAAGATAGTAAAACAGAAATAATACTTCTAGAAACGTTTGGCGACGATGCAATAGGGAGCCCACAAATATAACAGTGGTACAATCTGTTCAAAGATTGCTGCATGTCGGAGAAGAATGAAGGTGATGTTGATTGCGTTCTTTGCCTACCGTGGCATTATGGATCATGAATACGTACCAGAAGAACAAACAGTTCCGGGGGGGAAGGAGGTATCTTGACGTTCTCCGTCTCAGGAGACCAGACTTGTAAATTTCACAAAACGTACACCTTCAAGTGTAAGACGTTCCATTCCTCGCACTTGATCCAAACTTTCCTGGCAAAGAACGGCATTCCTGTTGTTCACCAAGCTTCATACTTGGTGAGTTGACACACACCAAGTAAGTGATTTTATTTTCCTGGCCTATGGTCGGATACTTTTCAGACAGACCTTTTATGATTGGGTGGGATAGAAAATAACTTTGAAGTAGTGCTTATGGCTAGGGCCCCAAAACTGTGGTTTGTATTGCGTAGTGTAGTGAATCTTCTTCTTAACCCAAATTAGTTCTATCGGCACAAGGAAATTGATTTATTAGCAATCAACAAAAGTAATCTAAAAATGTAAGAAAAGACAAATTAAAAATAACTTTTCCCAAGTAGATTAATACGGCCTTCAAGAATACGCAAATAATGACAAAATAATTACCTATTTTCTAAATGAACATTTTAAAAATGTAACAAACCTTAACTCAAGTTGTTAAATAATAAGTTAACGCTCCTACTCTTTCAACAATTTTCAATAGCGCTTTCATGAATTTCCTTACAACTTGTGTTTCTTGCTCACATCGATCTGTCTTATCACCGCGGCTGCCGGTCAGTTGCGTCCCAAACTTCTGTTTGCTTATTTTAGGGAGGTTAATTGCGTCTCAGCCACCTACCTTTATAACTAGTCAAGGTCACTGAGCAGGACTCGGATTTAGTCTGTTTGTTTGTGGTTGGAGAAAAAACAAAGGCGCACACAATCAAGGGTGCAAGGGGTATGGAAAGACACTCATTATTCTGACTACGAAACAGTTCACGTTGGACGAAAAGGTAAGTTCCTGAAATATTTATTTGACTTGTCCCTTTTACACCAGAAGATGTAGACGACGGTTTCACTGATGCTGTCATGGCCAGGCAATCAGAAGACAACAGAGTTACTAGATTTACGGATTCTATTCTTGATAATTACATTTCAGAAGATGCTTTTTTTTCCAGTGGTTGTTCGGGCAACGTTCAATACGAACTCAAATTTCACAACAAACAGCTGTGAGACTTTCCACTCAAAGTTGAATAGGTTAGTCTATACTTCTCGCCCATCTATCTATAATTTTGTCGACGTTTTGAAAGAAATACTGTGTGATGTATGCATCAAGGTAAGAAGCAGTGGCAGGAGAAGAACGAACAAAATGGTGAAGGAAGAAACATTTCTGAGAGAGCAAATGCTGAAATTAACAAACAACTCTATTTCTCGCTTTGAATGTGTGAAATCTGTCATAAATTTTTGTCACAAGAATAAAGAAAAATGGTTAGAAGTGCAAAAATTAAAAAGAAACTGCAAAACTACAAGAAATGAACGAAACTAGCATTAGTGGTTTAAATGATTGTCTATTTGCATAACCAAGAAAAAAAGACGAGAGAATATACAGAGAAGCTCCTCTTGGTGTCTCCTGGTTATCGGTAAGAGAGTGCATCGAGTTACCTGTTATTTATTTAATGTCTGACGCATTGCTATGGAAAACACATTGGGACGCAATTTGCCGGGTATTTTATCGAGTGAGGGACGCAGTGGAATAATCCTGCAATTATCTAAAAAATATACTCCCCCCCTTCCAAAAAACCGGACAAATTTTTACAGTAATCGTACAATTATCCCTAAAAGTGGGTGTTGCAAAAGTTCAGTCGGTTTATACAAGTTCCATTGCGGAATACTACTTAAATTCTCACCTGCTGTCATTTTCAGGAGTTTACAGAGTATGTCATAGGAGGAGGTGGAAATTCGTATGAAATTCGTATTTTTATTGATCGAGTACCTTAAAATTAGAGTAATTACGATATATTAAGTGTGTTCAATGATGATAATATGTTAAACAATCAATATTGAGCATGGTACCCACTTTCTTGCTCATACAGTGTATATTCTATGCAATGGCCAACGATAATATGTTCATTATCAGTGAGAAACATGGTACCAACTTTTTTGTATTTGCTGTATATATTAGCTTTACCGCCTTATATTTTCATTGTTTTCCCTTTTATTTACGATTTAATCCACCAATAATGTTTATTCTAATATTTGTTTATAATTAATATATTTTCAATCTTCAGGCAAGCTTCTTACTTTATGAACACTCTTTACTTAATAATTGATTGAATTTGTAATGATGAGCCTTTAAGCATATCAGACTAGGTTGGATTTGATAGAGATTGGCGAAGCTATCAAGCAGAGATACTGGAAAACCCTGCAAAATCTCGGTCGGAACGACCGGTAGTAGGACTCGAACCTGTGTGCCTCCCAAGTGCTGCGAAGAACGCTAATGCATGGACCACGATGCCTCTGTATAATCCGTTATGCAACCCAGTAGGACATGAGTGCATTGCAGGTGGTATACAGAGGGCGAGTTCGCCTCTAACACATTGGGGTTATTATAAACTTTGAGTCCGATACCCCTTGTATAATCGGCATCCTGTATAGTATGCAAAATTCACCTTAGTGGATCCTGTCTCTTATGCAATTTGTTGACAGATGACAAACGGGTTACTCTTACGCTCCCTTGGACAGAGCTATGCTCCCTTATTAGTACTTGTACGTTTTCGAATTGACTTTTCTCTATTTCCCGACTAAAAAAAAAATACAAACAACTCGTAATACTAGTAATGCTAGTAGGCTGTACTGGCTGAGCGGTAAAGCATTGATCTCTGCTGCGTGGGGTTCTCGGTTCGGCCCTTCTGTAGTAGATGTCTGGGAGTTCTCCCATTTCCTCCCACTTTCTTCATTCTACCAATTTATCCGCCTGGCCTGAGCCAAAGTTGCCCAAAGGACTAGGGGGGGTTGAAGGGGGACAAGGCAATGTCGGATAAACTGTACCATATACGTATATCGGTTAACATGGTGCGGAGGATATCAAGTTATAGTATTAACAGTAAAATGTAGGGGAAAATTCCTGAATACTCATTGTATATCCTAACAACGAAAAAGGCTAACTGAATAAAAACCAATCTGCCGCTCTATGAAATGCAGCTAAATCTTTTCGACACTAAAAGGCGAGTGCATATAGTGCACAAATAACGTGCGACCAGGCTGTAGACTTTCACATAGATGATTTAAACCATTTCCGATATATAACTATTGATCAGTACAACAAACAAAGAATTTTAGTTATTCTTTACATCGGTGTTCTGTCCCTGAAGGTCCTGGGTGTAATGTGTACCAATAGTGGTTTCCCATTGGATATGTTATAAACAGGGTTTACAGTGAAATTACGGGTTCAAAATACTTGTATCCAATTCTAAAGAAAGGCAAAAAGCGTTTCTATAGACTAGATTTGGCCGTTTTCTCCATATATTATGAATAATTCTGATTCCTAGTAGTCTTTCCCTGCAAATCTTAACAACGGAGAAGGCTGAGTGAATAAAAACCAACCTGCCACTCTATGAAATGCAGTTAAATGAATCGTTGAAGTCAAACCTCAACTCTCTTTGTCTCTACGTAGCTTCTTTCCGACGCTAAAAAAAAGGAGAGTGCATATAGTACACAAATACCGTACGATCAGACTCTAGACTTTAATGTAGGTGATTTAAACCGTTTCCGATATATATCTATTGATCATTATAATGAGCAAAGAACTTTAGTTATTCGTTCCACAGCACTTTAGTATTTCTGTCTGAAGGTTCCGGAGGCAAGGTGAACCAATTCTGGGTTGCCATTGAATGTGCTATAAACAGGGTTTACAATGAAATTTCGGGTGCAAAACACTTGAATCCTATCCTTAAGCAAGACAACAGGCATTCCTATAGATTAGAGTTTTCTGTTTTCTCCTTAATTATTGTATAAATGCTTCCAGTCTTTTCCCGGTAATACTTCCCTTTCAAGAAAATATTTGTTGCAAAATCATTCCTTTTCAACTTAACCAATAATAAAAATACAATTATCAGGCTATTGTCTGGTTAAAATATGTATATCAAGTATTTACATTGGGTCTTAAAGCATGAAAAGCACGCAAAACACCTTTTATGCACATACGGAACACAAAATTATACATGGTTCTTCATCTTCCAAGTTAAAATTACGTCCAATCGAATAAAAATACCGGTTATGCAATAATACATGCACAAATATAGGTATATACATAATATACACATGCAATATTAGAGTACGCGGTTCTTTCGTCTTTTATTCCGTAACAAAGAAAAAAGAGAAACAAAACAACGTTTGAGAGTATTTCTCTCAACATTCGTTTGAACATTATATTCCATTCTTTTGTTTCTTTTTCCTTCTCCACAAGACGTCTACTTTAAACTTTCAAAAAGGTTAAAATTTGAAAACTCTCTTCTCCCCTCCCTCCATCCTTTTGCTTAATATCCGAGAGCGCAGGTCCCCAATTCGACTGATTTATAGTGTGGTTCAACCTTTTTTTTTCCAACTTCTTTTTCGAAGCGGTTTTTCTTTCGAACTGAAACTGGTTGACCTTGAGGTTCAAAGTCGAACTGAAACTGTATGACCTTGACGTTCAAAGTTGAAGAGTGGTGGGGGAAACTCTCATCAAGACGAGTTTTGAAATTCACGCAGGTGGCTTCAAAGTTTGAATTTTCCAAGGAGGCTGAACTCCTCCACAACTTCGGTGGTCTAATTTATGGTTCCGAGTTCGATTTTTGACCTTGATCGACGTTATCTGGTTTTAATTTTGACATTGATTGATGTTATCTTGTTCGAATTTTGACATTGGCCCACGATTTGAATTTCGAATTTTGACATTTATGATTTTGAAATTTACGAGCGCCGACAATTTTACACAGTTCTACTATTTAATTAAGCTATATTTTTTTCTATTTTTTATCCATGTTAACAGTTTTTTTTTGTTTGAACTTTAGAAAAATAAAGTGGAAAAAAGCTAACCTCTTCAAACGTAAGCTATTTTTGTTTAATCTTCTCTCTGGACGGATTATACAAAGTCATCGTGGTCCATGCGTTAGCGTTCTTCGCAACACTTCGGAGCAGCCCGTGGGAGGCACGCAGGTTCGAATCCCATTGTCGGCCGTCCCGATCGAGGTTTTGCAAGGTTTTCCAGTATCTCTGCTTGATAACTTCGCCAATCTCATCAAATCCAACCTAGTCTGATATGCTTAAAGGCTCTAATCATTACAAATGCAATGAATTATTAGGTATAGAGTGTTCATAATGTAAGACGCTTACCTCAAGATTGAAAATGTATTAATTATAAACAAATATTAGAATAGAGGTTATCCAGGATTAAATCGTAAATAAAAGGGAAAACAATGAAAATATAAGGCGGTAAAGCTAATATATACAACAAATACAAAAAGGTTGGTACCATGTTCCTCACTGATTACGAACATATTATTATCGTTGGTCATTGCATAGAATATACACTGTATGAGCAAGAAAGTGGTTACCATGCTTAATATTGATTATTTAACATATTATTACCATTGAACATACTTAATATACCGTAATTACTATAATTTTAAGGTACTCGATCAATAAAAATACGAATTTCATACACTGTAAAAAGTGGAAACACGAAATGGATGAAAGTTACTCCGCTTTATGGAGAAATAAAAGTCGAAAATTAGCGTTTTGTTGTATTTACTCTTAAACGTGGATATAGTGTAAGCCTTTTAGTGGAACGATTGGTAAAATTAACTCCATTTTAAAGTTAAACATTTTTTTTTGTAATAGCTTAACGTTAACTGAAAATGGGTTGAAACTAGCCAAAATGATTTGTCCGTAAACGTTCAACTTATTTTACGCTTAAAACTCGGTCATTTTCTAATGGAAGTGTAAACTAAACTGGTAATTTTGAGGTTACGTACTTTTGTGGATGAAGTTTAAACCTTAGTTGGATATTTCATAATCCAGTAACAGGAGTAACGTTACTTGCTTGTCACTGAACGCCCCGCCATTTTGAGTGTTTATATTGCTTTTACAATGTGAACAACAGTTCACTGGTGGACCGGGGACGACAGGAATTGTATTGGTAGAAAAAGGAATTAAGTTGGGTATACATCTATCTATACACTGTTGCAAACGTGTCTATCCCTTTTTTACGAGACATTCATCGTAGTAAAATCAAAAACGTGTTAATGATTAACCTCCTTAATAGATTAACGCAGTAAAACCCTAGACATAGATATCACTCGGAAAGCCGGAAACATTAACTGCCTTCGAGCCCGATGTTGTTCGGATCCTGGGTATTCAGTGGTCACGCAACCTCTCTACGTCCACTCAATTAACGTATGATAATTTATACGGAAAATATAGGGCGGTGATTCAAAGCTTTTTACAACGGGACCTCAACTTATATGACCGTGTCCAATGCTTAAAACAATACATTTTTAGCCTCATTTGGTACGTTGCTCAGGTTCTTCCACCCCCAAAAGCTATCATGACGAAACTTCGCAGTAAGGTCCTGTTTTATCTTTGGTTTCACCAACCGCTCAAAGTTGCCCGTGACGTCATATGCTTACCGTATGCGGAGGGCGGCTTATATTTCCAAAATATGGAGACTCAAATTTTTAGTCTTGTCTTCCATCGAATTATTCAAAACTTATGTGAGTACTATGACTCCATTTCGGGTGTGGTGCTTGGTGCTGCGTTTGGTAGCATGGATTTAACTCTGCCATTATCGATTTATCCTTGGGGGTACACATATCCATACTTGAAACCATATATGATTGAAATAGCCTATAGTCTGAAGGAGAACGCACATTTAGATCAATATAATGTTAAAAGGCTGTATCAGACATATAACAATGTGTATCAGAGATATAACAATGAACAAGAACTAGCCCCCATCCCCAGAATAAGTTTCCTCTATCCACAGCATCAATGGCATAGAATTTTGGCTAATATAAATGCCAAATGTATCCCTAAATTTTGTAAATCGGTATGGTACAAAGTAGTTTTTATGTCAACGGAAAAATTATTTTTATTAGGTATTACGCAATCAGACAAATGTAAACATTGTAAGGTCACAGCGACCACACAACACATGATTGCAGAGTGTGTGCGCATTCAACATGTCTGGAAACAATATCAAAGATTGCTGGGGCTGATTTGTAGAACTAATCCCCAGTACATTGCTTATGATCAATATATCCGTTTTCCTGCATTCTCTTTATATCCTGTCATGAAGCATAATAGTGTAATCTGGATAACAGCACAAACATTAAATTTTATACTACAAAAAAGAACTTATTATAGCGTCGAGGTGTATACCACCATGCTGTTGAGTGCGGCTCAATTTTGGCCTAAAAATCAACAGAAGAACCTGTTTGCGAATTACCTAACAGTGATCTCTCATGTAACTCTTTGATCGTTTTTTTTTGTTGGTTTTTTTTATTACTCTGTCCGACTAGTCAATGTAGGTTTTTTTGCTGGTTGTAAAATTTCTCTCTGTTTAACAGATGGAACACCCTAGCATTAATGAATTTGATCATTAGCAATTCTTTATATATGTAAGTGCAATGATATTTTCTTGCAAATAATGTAATTGTACCTAGCAATAATAAAAAAAAGTAGCTGAGTGGTAGAGCGTTAGCGTAGCATTCGGGAGGTCGTGGGTTCGATCCCAGCGGCGGCCAATTTTTAGGCATTTACATCGTTTCCCACTTTCAGACTTTAATTTATTTCTGTTCAAGGTGGCTTTTATTATTATTATTATTATTTGTGGTACAGGTGGATGTTAGTTGAAAGCCTCACAACCACTTCAAGGTCTCCACCATCTGCGAGGGCCTCTAGTTGTTTTATAGTTGGTAGAGGGACGCAAGATCATTTGTACCTTACGATCTTACGCCGGAGAACCAACTGTC
>JAGDQP010076140.1:0-10089 GCA_022664845.1 Lepisma saccharinum
CCCCCTCGCAAACGGGGACTCTCAACGGTATCCAACGTCTGCCAGATACCTGGAAACGTGTTCACCAGGTAGGTGGGGACTACATCGAGGGAATTCAACCATATTCACGTGAGTAACATATTTCACTTTCATTTCCAAGATATGGTGCCACTTCACTCTAAATTACCCTCGTATTTAAGAATTCCCAAAAATAATGAGATTCAAACGTAACTTTTAACTCTTAAACATACTTTTTTACCATGTAATTTCTGGGTGAGTTTCCAATACAATCCTAGAGGTACCACGCAAGGCTCATTGAGTCTTTTCTTTTATTATTCTTTTCTTTTTGCATGACCTCTTCTCCAATTTCAACAACCAAATCTATTAATATGCAGAATGCTTGGATCTTCAAACATTCCTTCTTGGATTCTTCAGCCATTCTTCATAGGACTTCGAAATGAACATGTTGAATAACTGAAATCCTCCTCGTCCTGTTCTTTTACGTCTGGGTCTGTGGATTTTCATAGACACTTCCATCGACGTATATATACATACTGAGAAAATCTAATTCGCTCGGAGCGCAAAACCCGATTCATCGTCGAAAATGCAGCAGTACATAAATTTAACTTCTCATTACAGCACCAAGAACGTTGCTTTCTTCTGGTTATTAGAAACGAACTCGTACAGAAACTGTGGGCGAAATATTTCCTGGTCATCTTCGGATAATTCTGCATTTGAAGATATGACGGGTAAGGAGAGGTCTGAATTTTCATTTTCACAAAATATCTTCTGAGATGATGCCAGAGCATCAAACCCGGATCGGACCCTATTTCATAAAAGGATTTTCCAAGTCTTCACTCTGCCTTTTCATATTCTTCTTGAGTTTACATTTCATGCACAAATAGTTTTTAGATGCTTTGAAAGAGTATAAAGTGAAGTCTGAAGAGTGTAGAGTGCTAAGTTTTCATTTTCAGATAAGCACTCCGCAGTCCTCAGTCTGCGCTTTGTACTCTCCAAAATACGCAGACCTGAAAGATTTGTTTAAAACGGGTTTTCTCATTTTGTAATTTGAAAGTACAAGCCACAATCATAAATAACCAGAAAAGTGTCACAACATTGTGGTTTAATGAGAAAATCTAAATACATGCTAAAAATTCAAAATAATCCCCCTCAAGTTCAACGAGCTTGCGTCAGTGGGAAACCAGATGTTGGATGCCAGAAGAAAATAAATCTCTAAGTTGTTCACTTCAGCCATTCATGCACCGCAGAATGGACCTCGCCATCAGAGTTGAATTTGCGGAACCTCAAGGACCCTTTCAATGGCCCAAAACATGGCCATTATATGGTACGAAATCTAGAGAATAACGTGGATGTGGCAAGAACTCAACCCTTATGTCGGGCAACGTCATAATAGTGCTATAGTACTTGTTTGCTGGAAACAGACGCTTTTGAATAGAAGAGCCGACACTTGCTGCGGATAGCCGGCCTAATGATTTTCCAGTAAGTCAAATTAGCTTCACTGTTCACCGTTTGAATTTTTAATATATAATGTTTAATTAGTACTCCTTTCTTGTCCTGAAATACCGACTGGATCCTTTCCAGGATTACTGTACACGCAATTTCTTCGACTGCGGTAAACCTGTATGGCACCATCCATATAAAAATCTCGCCATGAATCTCTAACATCCGGCGATAAAGCTCAATGGGGTTTAAGCCTTCCACGTGAAAGTAAGTGAAAAAAAAAACCCCTCTACTCCAACCGATTTGGTGAAGTACGCAATTCGATCTACCATGTTTGACACTCAATACAAGTTTTCCTTCTCAAGGACGGGTGTCTTCTTCGTTACTACGATACTCCGCGGATACCAGGGTACACTCTCCTTGCAAATTACGAACACCAGTTGTTTGGTCGGAAACTTGTGGTGCTTCTCAGTTGTTTCTTGGGTATATAGAGTGTAATATATTCGAGATTCCACCCCTATTGTCTCTTCTACCCCAAGTCCCAATGAGTAACTTTATTTTTAGCCACCAGTTGCCAATTATTATTGCAATCTATAGAAATGAGAGAAGTGCCCTTAAGACAGTGGAAACCATAACAGACACGGTTTTGTCCCTATTATGGTGATATAGTCGCATTTATTTTTATTTGACACGTTTATGGACTAGACAAGCATCAACAGTTCATCACATATCTGAGGGATAACGTCCCTCGAAGTTCCTGAGGCAGGGAAGGTAACAACAAGAACATTTGTGTAGGTAACATACCGATATTCGCCTGGTGAATCTGAGATAAATCATGGGATACGTTGGTCAGAATGTCCGAAACAGGATTCGAATACGCGTTCCTACCTAGAACATATTAATCCCTCTCTCCTGTTTTAATTTTATTTCATCAGGTAAAGTGGCAACTTTTATACGAATTGCTTTTTGTTATGGCCTTTAGGCATCTCAGGCCGGATAAAGTCGGGAAGAAAATGTTGGAAGGTATTCGACCAGGGCCTAATTTTGTAGGTACCGTCATGGCATTTGCCTGGTGTAAATGAGAAAAGATCCTGTTAGGATGGGCAGCCGAAATGGACGTTCCCAGAGCGTCCAGATTGCTAAACCAACTGGGCTACTGCCGATCGGTGCAACTTTTAGTCATCCGGTCACGTTAAAGAGGGAGCAATGCGAAGATAGGACTTTAGTTGAGGTACCCTTCCGGCATTTTCCTGGTGAAACTAAGGAAAAGCCGTCATGATAGCTGGCAGCAGACCTCGAACCCATGTGTCTCTTCATTGCCGATTCGAAATCCGCGATGTAACCGAACTGGAACACGGGGCTCATCACCCATACAGCACAGGTACATTCTAGGAATATCCCAATATTCTAAGATAAATTAGTATATGCGTAGAATATTCTACGAATATCTGGGATGAGCGCATATTCTAAGAATATTCCTGGGGATATTCCAAGTATATTTAAAAAAAAATATGTTGGGGATATTCTCAGAATATACTACGAATATTCCTGAAACTCCAATCTAGAATATATTTTTAATATTCTAGGAAAATCCTTATTTGTTTCCAAATATTCTGGAATATTGTACGCATATTATGGATCTAAATGGGATATCCTGAGATATAGAGCACTATGATATGCCATCCACACTACAGCTCTATTCAAGATCAGGGTAAGCTTAGCTCTTTTAAGAGTTCCGATTTCGTTGTTTTTTCTCTTCTTTTCTTTCGCAACATTAGGTTAGTTTTGACTATGTTAGGTTGGGTTGATTGTGGTTAACCTAAATTGAATTCGTTCCTGGAACTGCTTCCCACGCTTCTACATATTCTTAAGATGTGACGGAAAACACTGAGATCCCCGCGCGTCAGTGATTCATTAAACTTGACATGTTTGGCCTTTACTGCAAGCCGTGCAAAAGGGTTGGAGGAGGTAGCGGCTAGGGTTTCCAAGATCCCATTCTGGCATTCGTCTGGTATGGCTGGCGTAATTGGGACTCGAGCCAACGTAGCCTTCCAAATGTTTATCCGAAGTCAGTTACAGTGACTAGTATACTACGGGGACCGGTAGGAGTAGACTTATATGTAAATACTTTCAATATTATATTACTTTCCCCCAATTTCGAAGAGGATCGATCAACGCCCTTCAATTCTGACAAAACATGAAAATTCTGTGTAGACTATCTGGGCTGCAAAGTAGCTTGTTGAAATAAATAAATAATAATAAAATATCTTTGTACCACTAAAAGAAAGAAGTAGGCTAGTTACAGAAGGGGAGAAATGAACAGATGGATATATATTTTTTTTATTTGCGATAATTAAAATATTAATATATCGTATGCAAGTCATATTCCTTCTTAAAATGCAAGGAACACACTGCGTTACTAGACGTTTACTTTTTGAGTGATGACACGAATGGGTCCATTTTGCTATTGTCACATAAGAAAAACTGTAAAGAAACTTACATTTGTGACACAATTAACACGACACTACTCCAATAGGTGTTCTCTTCGGGGTGCCAATGAACACCTGTTCGGAATCCCGATGTATATTCATTCACTTGCACTAACAACAGGATGTTTACAGTAATTGCCATAGTAACGGACACCGATGTACTAAATTCATTTAAAATACAGAATTTTTAACATTATTATACAATACCAAAATAAATAATATATGGAGATATATTTCTTAACCTAATCTATGTACTATACTTTTCGTTTAAAAATTAAATGTACAAATGAAAGTTAATTTGACTTTTCTGTCAAAGCTCAAACATGGCGGAAAACGAGGAGGGCGTTGATTCAGAATCGTCTGCTAATTTACTTCCAGAAACTTTAGATATTGACATAGAAGAGGTAATTATTTGAGTGAAAATAGCTAGAGGTATTCAGAATAATCTAGATTTCCTTTGATGTGCATAATTTAGGATGATATTGCGTGTAATCACAAGTTTTATTTACGAAATATGTTTGTTGACACTTGTCACGTCAGTTACAAAGTTGCTTACCGGTATTACGGACTGTAGAAAGAATTTAGAAGTTTCGAGAAATTTTATATTAAAGCGTTTGCCTTTATCAGTATGTAAAAGAATTGTACTGTCAAATCAAGAAGGCACAAGTTTCTGTTTACAATGAGAGGTGGATCAATTTAAAGTGCAAGGTTTATTGACAAATTTAAGCATTATTCAAAATACTACTACGAATACAAAAATGACCTAATTCATATTAACCTTACCTTAGCTAAACCAAATTAACAAGATTCTGTTCACAATGACAGTCAAATGGACAAAAGTGCAAGGTTCATTGACGAAATTAAGAACAGACTCAGAAAAAAGAGTAAAAACTACCCAGAGTACTATAATGACCTACCTGGCTTCGTTCATGAGAAAAACAAGATGTTCTAAATGCAATAGTATAAATCGGACTATTATCTATCTTCTAGCCCTTTAACTTTGCGTTACCTAACACTAAATTAAATACTGCTTGAAGTGACAAATTTATGTTTATCTGGCTTCTGTAATGTGCTCTAACCTAAAATACTGTCGTTGATTGAACAACAGAAGCGAGTAGATGAAGTTCAATCGAATTTGCTTTTATTTACGTATCGTGGTTAGAAAATTTCCCATAGCTGTGTAATAATCCTTTATAGAACTGCAATTGGGACACTATTTATTCGCTGTAGGCCTACCATCCACTTAAATCAACAAGACTAGGTTAGGTAAAGTTTCTTCTATGCAAGCCGTTTATGAATAGCGTTATACTAGTAACCCTGAAGGTAACTTTACTTTATAGCCCGCAGCTTCCGCCAGCAATTGAGCCATATCTACGCTCTATACCAGTGTTGCTTTACCTTTTAATACTCGCTGACCGGCAAACTGTTGAAAACTTTCTAGAACAGCGAAGTAGTCAGTAAGCTAGAGGATTATTTGACGTTGAAAAGATGCCAGCACATCTTCAAATTCTATTTGTTTTGGATAGGAAGTGCAAACTTTAATCACAATTTTGAACTGTCGAAATGTACAAAGTAGCAATTAAATAATTAAATGTATTAATTTCCCGAGAACTGGTACAATGTACCAGTCTGCGGACCGGCGGTTGAAAACAACTTATCTATACCATTCACTCTCTTGCAAATAATTATCACAGATACCTAGAAACACCTAGCGACAGTTAGCAATAGAAAAAAAAGTGTTACACAAAGCTTGGGTCGTTATTATTTCATTAAATACGCGCTCGAGTTGACCAACTCGTAACAAACGTGGTGGCATGCGGAGTAGTACTATTGATGTTATTTCGTTTTATGAGTGGCACGTATTTTGCTACTAAAATGACGGACGGTATGTCGAGAGAGGGAAGATGGGCTACTTAAAGTAAGATTAGAAATTAATTTTTATTATTATACACGATTCAAATGACGTTTAACATTCACTCCATGTATTCGCCCCCAACACGGAAGCAGCTAAATAGTCTCAAGTACTTGTCGCTCTTTCACTTTCATTTCACACTTTCATGGTTCGAAACTGTTACGTTTTTCGTTTCAACACTTCCACATACGTTAGAAATATTGTGTTTCTCCTGCAAATTTTACATTTTTTGCGGACCATAAAGTAAAATGAACCTGGTAATACTTTACAAGACGACTGAGAGGGGTATCGAAGCACTTTTATCTCTATGTACAAGGAAGAAATTGATTTTGCAGGTATTTAATGTGAGAAATTAACACCTTATGGCCTATATATACTCAGTGTACAAGGGTGTTTTGCTAGTAAAGTTTCTTTTGAAATGCGTCTCGTAAAGTATAACCCCCTCTAAAGAAGCAATTAAGTCGAGAGCTTAGACTTTGTTTTCTTCTATATTGAAGGCCCTCGTGTCTGTAAATTTAGCTTTTTGTTTGGATGGCGCACGTTAGTTTATTTATATACTTCATTTATGGTATTTGGTACACGAAAGCTATTTTTTTTTTTTTTTTTTTTTTTTTTAAGTATTGTACAAATACGTTAACAGCTGTTTCCTGTCACCTGCCTTCTAATGATAATGCCTTGCACATTGATATCATGAAACAAGAGCATTTAATACTCAGGTTTTGGTTCAGATTGTAAATACGAGAGGAAAGTAATTAGTAATTGCAACGCCTATTTGTAAATTGATCTATTTTATGCATCTTAGTCCACTGCACGTCTTTATTCAATCTTTCCGCTCTACAAGGAAAAGAAAGGGAAAGTCCTTGGCCTGATTTTGAGTACCATTACGCTATGTACAACATATAACCTGCCCCGCATGCACAGTGTCGATCTGTAGTGGCGTACCTTCGCCTTTACAGAATAGAAGAGCTTTCAATGGTAGATAATTCGGGAATACTTTACGAGGCGCTCTTCAAAGGAAACTTTTGCACCCTTGTACATTGTACATAAGGTGTTCATTTCTCGGTTCATAGTCTTACAATATTTCTCATTTAAGAGTTCTGCAAAATCAGTTTGCTTCCTTTTAAGGTGCTTTGATACTCCTCCTTGCGTATGGTAAATGTTAACAATTAACACAGAAAAATTGATAGTCACCGTTACCGTGATTCGAACCCGGATCTCCCAGTTGCCGGTTAGGTATGCTAACAAATTACACCACCACAGTTCGTCCAATTCTCTGTGTATATGGAATGTTCCTCTCGCTTAGACTCTTTCAGCTCCATATTGCTGGTTACAAGGCCCAGGCACTCCACAACAGGCGGAGATTTAAGTTGAGGAATCTTTCTGTAATCGTGCAGTTTTATTTATTTTGGGACCTACCTTCCACCTTGCCTCCAAACTGTATTTGCACAGATTGACTTGGGCGTCTCATCTTTTCCAGTCCCGGAAAAGATTTTCAGAGAGGTGGAGTTCCTGCATTTTGAGAATTTTCCTCTTTTCCCCCTAATTTGTTATTTAATTTTACTATGCCTTGTATTATGTTTAAGCCCGGTTATTGAGTTATTTTTTCGAAGTAAGCACATAAAACCATGATTTTCGTAGAAATGTTTGAAATCCATGTTAAATTGAACGCTTATTTTGTAGGCTGCAGTAGCCTAGTCCCTCTCCCTCTTAAGACACAGTTGTGGATCCAAGAAGTTGTTTGATGTATCAGCTCGCATTACGTCGCCGGTGGTAAGTCTTGCCCCATTATGCAGACTGCTAATGTACCACGTTTCTCGAGCCATCTTCTGTCATCTTTGTTCAGCTCATTGGATCATACACACCCACACTAATACTACAAAACACAACACAACACCACCACACTAACGCAAGTAGAAATCTTTGTTCTTCCAATTGAGTTCGGACGACTGAATTTTAGTTATATATATATGTATATATATATAAAAAAAACGGCGTTACAAACCAATAGGTCCTGAGCCTGCCCCAACGCCATCTATCCGCGCTTGGTGGAACTGCATCCACCTGAGTGACGGCAATGTTATCAACGCTGCGCGCCACATAGCCACGAACAGGCGTATTAGGGGCTTACCAGACCTAGTGGCCGTCACGTCTTTATTCACGTGACTCTCCAGTTTTCCTCACGACGCTGGGTGGATGCCGAAAAGTGGGACTCCAGCCGGGAATAGAACCCGGGACTACGCGGACATGTGTCCAACGCTCTAACCACTAGACTCTGGAATCCCTTGAATTTTAGTTATTATTTTTCCTAGTGTTTCCACTCATGTTGTAGTTCGATTTATTTATTCACATTTACGAACGACACAAGAAAGTACGAAATATCCGTGACCACAACGTTTAAAACATATAAGACAAAGAAAGAAAGAGCGTCTACTTCTCAAGAATTCTTGGGAAGCGCACTTGCTGGAGTTCCAGCATTTAAGAAAGATCCCATATCCTTAGGGTCCACACATTCTAGAGTTCACTTACACCATAGTATATCATTGTGCTTTTGTGCTCATAAACTGTATTACACGTTTCGGTACGATTTCGTACATGAAACACTTGCGTTTCCGATTCTTCTTTCCTGTGGTTGTAAGTCCGATACTCCGCGGTACTGTACGACAATGTATGTCATTTCACACTACTTTACGCAAGCTGTTTTAGAGTAGGGGGAGCTTTCATTTTAAAATGTTGTTGCTTTTTACCTGTTTCTGTTTACAAAATTTATTTAGATGTCTTATTGATTAGTCTATCCATAACCTCCCGATGATCTCGATCTCTCAAAACATCGTAGGTGTAAAGATTCCATAATTTATCTCCCTCTGATGTTACTGTATTTTCGGTTTCGAACGAATAGAGTTATTACCTATTTCTCAAATAACCTTGTGTATTGTCAATATTGAAAAGGAACATTCTATATACACAAAGATTTGGCCTTGGCGGTGATGGTGTAATTGGTTAGGATATCTAGCCGGCAACTTGGGAGATCCGGGTTCGAGTCCCGGTCACTTGGACTGTCAAATTTTCTGTGTTCATTTATCTCAAAGTATGTTTTATAATATCTTTATACGAAAAAAAAGTGACTTCAATTCAAGTAGGAAACGTTTAATTTGAAAGGAAACCTCCGACTAGTAGGAATGCTTCGTTAAATGTATAGCAGTGGTACCCAAACGAATAAGGCTTCTAACTCACGGAATTCCATTTCACAAGGCTAGAGGATTATATTTCTATAACACCTGTATAGCCTTAACAATTTGAAATAGCCAGTTAACAGTTATTTTGATTGATGTTTCACTCACTCTCAGAGTTTTTCTCTAATATTTTTATTCCATTTGTTTCTTTAATGAAATTTGAATATTGATATTACTTGATTCGCTGCAGATTTTAGTTTATTATGCTATTTTTCGTAACTTCACCCCTGTTTTCAATAAAATAACTCGCACAATGGCTTCCTTCCGTCTTGTTTGCAGACTTCCCAAAATGCCGTGTACTATCCTGACATTTCGAGTAAGGTACATATTTCTTCTCTCGTGTTGGTTTAAGTGACGTCTGCTGTTCTTGTTCGGGGGAATTTTCTTGAGATGAACCCCGCAGAATTATTTCAAAGCTTTCTTTTTATTATTATTTATACTGTATAATTTTAGGGGTCCCAAGAGGACTTCGAGCGTCGTTCTGTAGTTTTCCGTGTATTATTGCGTCAGTATTTTCCCTTTAGCTTCTTGTTTCTTGGTTCTTGTTGAGTTACTGGTAGCTGCACTTGAAAGGAGAATTACTAATTATTCTCCAAAAATACTTGTACAATACTATAGTTTCTTTCATTTTTAATTTCTGCTCTTGTGACTTCAGTCTTTTTTTCCTTCTTCTTCTTCTTTTTGTTTACTGTTCGTTTTCTGCCTCCTTTTCACCTATTATATCTTTACTTTTAACATTTTTTTTTATCCAACTGCTCGTTGTCTTCATTTTCTTTGCTGTTCGTATTGAACTGTTAACAATAGAATTACTCTGGTAATAACTGTATTGTTGAGATTTTATTTTGTTGTTCAGTTTTAATTTTTTGGAATCTTAAATTGTTGATATCGATATTCTAGTACTTACATACGTAATAATTAAGAATTACTAAAATATATGAATGAAAACAATGCTTTTCTCAAGAAATAATCTATTTATGTGCACAGCTTTTCTAGACGTGGAATCTGCTTATCCCACTAC
>JAGDQP010076141.1:0-10089 GCA_022664845.1 Lepisma saccharinum
GATTGTTCCGAGGACCTTTCGAATGCTAAGCTAACACTTTACCAACTACTCTGCGGCTTCTCGTTAAACGTGACTATGTGAAAGCTTGTTTACTCCAGAAATTAGCGGGATTTCGTGTCATAAGTTACTATTTGAAGCATTTCGTTTTTGCTTAAAAGTCACTTAAAACGATTAGATTCTCCGAAAACATGAAAAAAATTACATTATTTACAATTTTTAAGTAATTTTGTTTGGTTATTGATTTTAAAAAAATATTAACACATTTCCCACACATTGGCAAATTTCTGGTGAAATTTTCCTGTATCTAATGGTAAATACTACCACCAATTGATTTCTACGCTAACTGCCGTGGTACTAGTAATCTATATCTCTTGATTTTCCCACTGAGAGGATAAAATGATACTTATCAAGATTTGAATTATCTTTAAAATACACTAAAGATATAACTGCAAATTACACGTTCAAATAAACGTATTTCAAAATGCTTTAAAAGAGAAATTCACAATTAACACTGGTATCATTGTGGGTCTACTGCATGTGATAGCCAATGAATGGAGAGTAGTTCTGTCCACGACAACACATCCAGAAGATCAAAGTGGTTGAACTTTTGAAGAAGAGTAATCGCTCTACTTAAGAAGATGATGATATCAGGGAGGTTTTTTTGTTTATCAAGCCAAGAACTCTCTACTTAATGGTAAATTTGCATATTCACATAGCGTAACTATGAGACATACTTGCTTAAAACTCATGAAACTGGGACGATATTTGGTTCTGGAACAAATCAGATTAAAAAAAAAAAAGAATCTAGTAAATAGTGGGGATTTCTTAAGTCCAGCCAATGTTAGTGACTGTTGTTTTCCATTGTGAAACATGTCACTAACAGAAATACAAAAAAAGAAGCGTAATTTCTATCTTCGAGTTTTACTGACTTTATCTTTGTGAAGAAGAAATATTGCTATAATATGGAATTATGTTGCTATTGTCCCTAGGAAGGCATGAATCGCAGGGAAGCTATATTAATCCTTGATGTTAATATAATTAAACAAGTAATCACAGAAGTTAAGCAGTTTCTCCATAGCAGGAATTTCTGGACAGCGTATCCGCACCAAACTTGGAATGAATGATCTTGGACATCCCAGAGAAATGACTGTCATCAGGGTTTCCAGATCCCCAAGCACATCTATTGTCAGTATTGTCACCTTATGATAAACTATATACTGTTTAATGGATCTTCACCAAAGTTTGCAAGATTCTTCTTCTACACAACACAAACACTACGGTAGGTCCATGTACTCCAGTTGTCAGTGTTGCCAAACATAATTGCAAATTGAGATTTTCAAAACCTCTGCAAGAGTTTCTATACCGTTCCACGTATACCCACCAATTTGGCATGAATCCTCTTCGATACCCTAGAAAACAACTAGATGATCCCCCATCCACTAAAACATCCAAGATGTCAGTGTTGCCAGCCAATAAACTTGAATTACTGCAAAGGCTTCCATATCGTTCAGAGTAACTGCACGCCTGTGGATTACTAGCAATTCTAGGGAAGAATAGTTTGTGCGTCAGCGTCTGTTTCTTTCACCCTCTTGCAGTCTACTGTGATTTATTTGCAATTACCTTCTACATATGTATATAAAATTCGATATCAGGGTGCCTGTGTGTTTATTTGTTTGAATGCTATACGATTCTACACCCCTTGACAGATTCGAACGAAATTTGGCACACATATTTCTTAGGACTTAGAAGGACTAACTACGGCATTAAAATGTTGACAGCCTCGGAAAAGGGGGAACAGGGGTGTCGGTTCAATCAATTAATAGACCATGATAGTCAGATATATCCCTACAAGCTGAGCAACCCACACCACAGTGCAGTTTGCCGGGTTGTCTACCTCCAAGTGGGCAAATATTAAAATCCTTCCTTTCAATCATTAGCAAGGCCTATCCTAGTTTTTTCTATTCGACATCCCGCAGAGGTAGGGGTAAGGGGAGAGAAACCTCTAGACCCTACATCAACGGGATGGCAAATCAGTTAATATTCATATATTCTTATACGTGGAGGTCTAATATAGCTAATAGGCCACGAAACGGAAAAACGTCTTAATCCTGGATTAAGCCGTTCTTCCAGCAAACTCCTTAACTGAGGGGCATGAAGAACAGAGTCTAGAGTTATTTATATAAGAGGACTAATAAAATCTCTAACATTCGCCTAATAATAGTTAGATACCTGCAGATACTACTACTATAGGAATTACAAGTAACCTGTTTGACGTCGGTGTAAATCTTAAATTGTTAAGACATTTGAGAGAAGTGCAATATCACACCCTCAAACAAACAAGGTTTGTTTCTGTCTTTTAAAGAAAATATTTATAACATGCAATCTAAAACTCAAGTCTTATCAGATTATATCTTGAGCATGCGTGGCCGTCGCTCTATAAGGCTCAATCCAAGTGGGTTTTCCCACGCTTTTTGTTTTACGTCAATTATTCAAATTTCAGTAGAGGAAAACAGAAATTAACTTTCACGGACCAAAGTTCGTTTCATTCTTCAATAATAAGTATAATTATTTTTAATTAAATGCTAGCAGTAACTGCAGGATTGTGTGCAGACATTTTTGGGACATTATTCTGTCCCAAAAGTGTCTGCACACAATCCTGAGTTTACTATTAATATTTTATTAAAAGTAATAGTGCTCATTATTGAAAGACGAAACGAACTTTAGTCCGTGAAAGTTAATTTCTGTTTTCCTCTACTGAAATTTGAATAACTGACGTAAAACGAAAAGGGCGGGAAAATCCACTTGGATTGGGCCGAAGTATGAAGTTAGGCTATTCTGGACCTTGTCTCCGAAGTAGCCCTTTGGCCCCCCTCCTTGTTAGTGCATTTAGACTATTTCGTTCTTGACATTCACCATAATTACGATCGAGAATAAAGAAACCTCTCCTCGATCTCTCTCTCTTCCTCTCCCATAGAACACAAAGGACCCAGTATCTCAGTGCGTATGTACGATAAAATTCTCTGTGATATTTCCATAGAATTTTAACAGTAACATTACTTTCGTTTACAAAAGCTATATAATTTTCAACACCCAAAACGAACGCTTTGTACAGTACATCTTTTAAGCACTAGGATATCGCATTAGAAACGGTTTTCGTATTCGACTTCTTTTTACAGCTTACCTCTTTGACCTTTGAGGTAAAATGCACGATAAAATTCATTATATTGTTGTCTACTTTATTAAAACACATGGGAAATTAATTTGAAAAAATTGTGAGCACTTATTTAATTTCTAAGTGCTTCGACCCATTACTGAAAACAATTTCTATGAATTTTGTGTATTAAGTTCAACTGTAATTTGTGTATTTAGTGATATGAAGTGTGTACATCTCAGACACACAGAGTCTGTTAAATAGCGAAAGTGAAACGTTTCGTGACGTTTTCCGAAATTCCGGAATTCTCAGAGCCGTGTTGGCACAATGGCAAAGCGCTCACCTCTGGTGCTTGGGATCGTCGGTTCGTTTCCTGCTCGTGCCATGTGAGTTTTGTGGTGGATAAACACCGTGTGCGTGGGTTTTCTCCGTGTTCTGTTTTCTCCTACCTTCAACATTTCACCAATTATCCCATCATCATCCTTCCGGTCTGAGCCAAAGTTGTCTAAAGCCTGTGGGCTAAGGACCGTTAAAAATTAAATTCAAATACAAAATTCGGAATTCCGACATTACGGAATTCCTAAATAAAATTTCAACACAAGAATTTTAATTTTATTAATGGCTTTTAGCCACTTCAGGCTTAGTGTAAGAATCCTTTACACTGTATTACACCTTAACCAACAGTGTTAACTGCTGTGAAAATAACATGTCTTGTCGATCTGTCTACTGGCGGTGAGCCTTTCTTTTCTACCAGTGGTGACAATGCCAGTCATTCCAGAATTCCGAAATTCCCACTTTCCGGAATCGCAAAAATTGTCATTCTGATTCCGGGATTCTGATTTCCATTCCGGCATATTGTCCCGTCATCCCCTTGGAAACAACTAATAATAATAATAATAATAGAATTGATTGATTGAATTGTTATTAACGTCCTAACCTAGCTGGCGCGCTTAAAAGGACGGGACCTACAGTTTTTGGTAACATCCGAACCAGTCCGCTCAATAAACCCTGTCGGGAATTGAACCCGTGACGACACGGACAGAAAGCGAGCATGCTAACCTCTCGGAAAGACGAGAAAAAACTACCCCAAAGAGGTTCATCTCCTACAAAAACTGACATAGTAAACGAAAAAAAAAATGGTTATGACACTACCCAGAAACTGTAGGCCTATGTTCAAGGATGCGATTTAAGATATGGCCGAAGGAAAAAGACGAAAAGAAGACGATGTAAGCACGCTTTAGAAAGTGCTGGGATAACAAAGAACAAAAATCGAGATGAACGGATAAGGTAAAACTTTCCTAAAAGAACTTACCACTATCAGGCAGTGGTATTATGTAAATATAATTTTTCCTTACACCTTAATGCCAATGAGGTGTGAAGTAACTTGAACGCACTTTTCTCAATGCCACCCGAAACTGTTCGCGCGTCCTGATTTATGAACCAGAAAAAGAACTGCCAATAATGAAGTTAATTCACGCCAACGTCCTTGACAACTGTTTATAAACGTATTACCATAAGTAGGACATTGAGAGTCTTGTACATAAAGATTTCCTGAGGCACAATACACAGAGAGTAAAAGACAAAACTGATGTAATTAGAAATAAAAAAATATATTAATTCAGACTGGACCTAATTGCAATTGACAATTGTAAAATTTTAGAGGAAATAGTTGTCTGTGTGTTCCTCAAGGGGGAAAAAAAAGTTAAGGTTGAAATGCATCAATAGATCAAATACTGTTTGAAGAGGATATATTAACACGAAGCAGATTGGAAAATTGCAAGATTTTTTTAAATCTCAGAATACAGTGAAAAGCATGGATCTCAAAAACTTACACATTAAAATTTTGCACAACACAAGGTCTTGGGTTCGAATCCAGCAATCCACCTCTCCGACTGAGAATGTACACTGTAAAAAATAGTTGTTTTAATTCAACACAATGCTGTGTCCCAGCGTGACTACCACTTTTGTGTGTTAAATCAACACAATACACGGTGTTGATTTCGGTACTGGAAGAAAAAAAGTTACGGCTGTAGCTAGATTAGAACATGGGTTGCGCAGTTAGAAGTAAAGCGTCTTACCGACTTCGCTAAATCGTCAGACGGAAAGCGTACTAGATTGAAACAATATAGAGGATTAAAAAAATCTTGCTGAACCGTAAACACAAACAAAGTTACTCCCACGACTTATGCCATGGTTTAATCACTTTTTCATTTGTCAATTAGGGATCACAATCCCCATTTACCGAGAATATGTTCCATTTCTATGAAAGTAAGCGCAGCATTCGACGTATTATTACGATAAGAAAGCACTAATGCTGCTCAAGTGTTTGGCTTCCGCCATCTTGCTTGCTTTCATAGAAATAGAATTATTCTCAATGAATGGGAATTCTGTTTTCCAATTGACAAATAGGAAGTGATTAAAGCATGTCATAAGTCGTGCAAGTAACTTAGTTTGTTTTGGGGGTTCAACAACATATATTTGAACCCATACACTGTTTAAATCTATAGTGTAGTAGTTTAATTCAAATGTTGTTCATTAAATATCGTTTGCATCTACTTCATTTTCTGTCCGACGATTTAGCTCAGTCAGTAAGACACTCGACTTCTAACTGAACAACCCATATTCAAATCTCATTGCCTCCGTAACTTTTTTTTTATCACAGTACCGAAATCAACACCGTATGTTGTGTTGACTTAACACACAAAAGTGGTAGTCACGCTGGGACACCGCATTGTGTTGAATTAACACAACTATTTTTTACAGTGTACAGTGTTTTCCCTCAGCTAAGTAACTTCGTTTCAATATCCCTTTCCCGACCTGAGCCAAACAATCCTCAAAGGCTATGAAAACAATACATTTCAATAAATATTGACAGTGTTTTAGTTACCACAATGGCGCTGTTGTTCCCAAGATTGAAGCACAAAAGTATAGTAACATTTTTTTTGTATTGTTTTCCTTTTAGAGACAGAATTGTATTAATATTCTCATTAAAGAATGTGTCTCAGTAATTTATTTAAATTACAGTCTTTCTAGTGACATACCAGAAGGGGAAGCAAAGGGAACCAATGTTCTTCAATCTATTAATTTCCACCCCAAGATCACTCCTTTATCACCAGGAATTTTCCCAGATACTTCTACACCCAGATAAAACTTCAAACTTTTTCCTATACCCACATGTTGTTGGAAACATGATATGGAAATGGAAGATCAAGAACAAGAGTACAACCAGTGGCGTATTTAGGTACAGTCCCGGGCCTAGAGCGAAAATTTTTGAGAGACGGCGGAAATTTCCAGGCTCTCATACCATGTTCCTTATGTACCACATCTACTCACAATTAGATAAATATTTTTTTCCTCATTGTAAGTTTAGTCTGCAAGCATAAGCATAACTATACAAACTTGGCAGTTCTACAAATTGAAAAGGATATTACAAGGGCGCTGAAGTACGACGACATTATAAATAACATTGCAGTGGGAGCGACAAGATGTAGAAAACTCCAGGACATTTGAATAAGTCATAGAGAGAGTCGAGTTTCGTGCATAAAGGTGTTTAAGTTTCGTGAGCAAAACGTTAAAAAATCGTGAGTAGATGGTGAGTACAAGGGTACATTTCTTGAATATCTAAAAATAAATAATTCAATTGAATGACGTTTTAAAACTTTAGACATAAGCCTTGCACTAATTTACGCTGCTAAAACCTAAAAAAAAAAGTACATTTCTTTCGCTTAAACCTTTACAAAAACAGGTATCGAAATTTTAATAAACACATGTACAACTATAAAAGAATTTCTTTCTTAATCATTCAGCTCAATTTTCATAGGCATATGATGAACACAGTTCCAAACTTGTCGTGGTCAGATTTGTTCGATTGTTGAGCAGCACAAGAAAACTGGTGTCTCACGCACTCGACTTGTTTTCTCAAAAGCTTTTCACCGTGATAATGTAGTTCGTATTTTCCCGCTAGATGGCAAATCATGTTCGCAAAATTTCTACCATCAATGGAGGATAAAGTGTACGGCATTCTAACATTCTCTAACATACGGCAATCCGATGATAGGTTCCCACATAGCAAAATGACGTCCCAGGGATTTCTGACGGATCTCCTGGCAGGATATCGGGACGTCCGTAGGACGTCCTGTTTAAGTCCCGTTTACATCCATGGGACATATAGTTATAATTAATCCTTCGTATCACTATACGAAGGCATATCCTTCGTATAGTTATAATTAATTAAATAATAATAATAGTAAGGTCGATTTAATTTATAGAAATTCCAGGTAGCTAATCCCGCACGGCTTTCCGGGGGACATCCAGGGGACCTCCATACGGGATGAACTGTTTGTATTGCCCACAGAGTTATCCCACGGACGTCCTTAGGGCATCGCTATGGGAGCAGGACCATTCTGACGGTAATGGGATCTAAATGGGACGTCCCAGGGACGTACTCTGCTATGTGGGTTTCTGAAGACGAATTGCATTTTTTTCGATTGTTTAGGCATTATTTTCGTGAATGAATCAATAAAAATTATATATAATTTCGTGTGTTAAAAATAACATTTTCAGAAAATGTTAACAGCCATGTATCTACTCAATGGGCTTTCTTAAGTGTTTAAAATTTTCGCGAGTCGCGAAATGCTACTGTCTCTAGTTATAATATATAAATAGGTTATCCACGTAAATCAAAATGTTCATGAAATATGAGGGGCGGTACTTTCTGCGGACCTAGGGGCGGGAAATACCTAAGTACACCACTGGGTACAACTAGTATCATAGTTGCATTAAATATAAAAGGAAATCACAAGACAGAAATGCATGTAGAAAGACGAAACTTTTTTTTGCAGGTTCTGTGAACATTTTGAACACAATAAATAATTATAACTTTTTTAAATTGTCACTACGTGGCGCCACGATAAGCTGAATTTTCCTTGTCGATTTTCAACCACTACGTTTGTTAGAATATAGTTCCGGATTCAACTTCGCCCCCTCTCTCCTTTCCCCTTTGAGAATGTGAACAAGAAATGCATTGTTCTATCCCTTTGTCATAACAGAAATAGAAAAAACAAGGGAGTTTGGTACTAGAGTTTGAAAGAAATATGAATCTAGACGGTAATAGGCATTGTAAACTAATCACAAATTGGAACAATGTCCCCTTCTACTGCAAAAACATTACATATACAGTAGAACCGTGGTAATCCGACCTCCGATGGTTCGTCTCCTCGCATAATCCGACTCCGTTGACGCATGTCTGTATTTGTCCTTAAAATACTACGTACCTTGTTGAGTAAGTTAGCTGATGACACTCGATCAATGCGTTCAGATGTATTGTTTTAAGAGTGTTTCTTGTTTAAGCAGTGGACAGTTGGTTTGTGCTAAAAATCCCATCCCATCATGACAATTAAAAAGTATAAACACGTGACGCTCAGCTTGAAGGATTTTAATGTATTACTCATTTATGGTCCTCTGATATAATCCGACCTTCCTTGCGTTCCGACCATGCCCTTAGTCCCATAGGTGACGGATAAGTGGGGTTTACTGTATATAGGATGTTCAGCCCCTCCCCCCCGTATTACGTATAAAGCAACGTACTTTTAAAGATATTCGCTTTCATCATTAGCTCAATAATAGGGCCACCAGAGCAGTTGAAATTCGAACAAAAGAAATTTTCTATATAATTTTTTCCGTAAATTCCCTACTTCCCTTCGCTCATATGCTATAGCCCCATGTCAGTGTTATGATTGGAAAGTCTATTCTATTACAAACAAAATGAGGTACAAATCTGGATTCATTACACTAGGAGCTGCAGGTAATTTTATGAAGTTCGATAATTTCGGTCAAATTTGTCCGGAGTGGAAAGGGTTAAAAGTAAACATGAAAAGAAAAAAAGAATGCACAATAACTGTTCGAAATTCCCCTTCAAAAAGACAAAATGATTTTGGACGACCAATCTTCAGGGGAAAGAAATCGAGAAGAAAGCAGAAAGGGACTTGATTGAGATACTCTCTCGGCATTCGCTTGGTAAAACTGAAAAAAAAATGACAAAATTTCGGATAGCGTGCCTCCTTAATGCCAATCTGAAGTCCCCAACGTAGGACTGTGAGATATTTCGATATATCGAAAGATCGATCGATATTTTGTGAATATCGAATTAGATATATCGATACTTCGATCTTTCGATTCATCGATATTTCAATATTTTTCGATATTTATATATTTCGATACTTCGATATTTTTATATATTTCGATATCATCGATCGATATATTATCAAACCTTCGATATATCGATTGATTTTCGATATATAATCAATATCGAATTTCGATATTCAAAACCGGATATCGCACAGCCCTACCCCAACGTTAATCTATCGTATTTACATGGCTTCGTCGCTCAGTAGTATCTCCTTATAGCCTAGCTTTACTGGCGTTCCCCAGCGAAAATTAAAGCCAATTCTAATCCCACAACAATAACATCAATACGATTTTTTAATTGGAAGTTTTCTCACTGTAATAACAGTTTAGCATCAAAAAAGCTCGTCAAAGAAAAGAAAGAAACCTATTTGGTACAAATTATTTTAGCGCTAGTTGACAACATACTTTGTAGCCGACATCGGGTGAAAAGATGAAAAGAGAAAATGCATAGGGAAATATGTTAAAACATCCGGTCATTTGGGAGAAAATTCATTTTTATGTAACCAGCTACTATGCTAACCAGGCTGGAACGAGATATTGGACCGCCTCGAGACTCTCTTTCGTTTCTTCTTCAAAAACTTTATTTTTTCTTCGCTGCGTCCGCCGGAACTGCTTTTTCCTTTTTTTCTTTTCTCTGAAGCGACATCTTCACAGACTATTCACTCTCACGCTCTCTCTTCTTTTTTATTATATTCTAATCCGCCATTTACATTAGCTACGTCCATTAAGTATATTTATTGTTTTAAATGTAT
>JAGDQP010076142.1:0-10089 GCA_022664845.1 Lepisma saccharinum
AGAAATGTAAAGTATTATCATGTAGTAGAAATAAATCGATTTATCAAATTAATAAGAGCCCATTAAGTAGGGTTGATGTGATTAAAGATCTAGGTGTCACCTTTGACAAGAAATTGACGTTTAATAACCACATAACAAATATTACAAATGAAGCTTTTAAAATGTTAGGACTTGTAATATGGATGGGAAAAGAGTTTAACAATGTTGCTACATTAGAGAAAATGTACTCTACGTATGTTCATTTCAAACTGGAATATGCCTCTACTATTTGGAATCCCTTTCAACAACAAAAATTTACAACAACCAGAGAAAATACAATGCAAATTTCTGAAATTTCTAACCCATAAAGTAACACGGATCTATCCTACTTATGAAAATTACAGTACAATTATTAAAAACTTTAATTTTCAAATGTTAGAGTAAAGACGTATCATTTCTGATCTGTTATTTCTTCGAAAAGTAATTCAGAATGACATAGACTGCACAGACTTAGTATCATTGTTACAGTTTCGTATCTCGTCACTAAAAGCTCGTGTAGACAATACTGGTCACTTCTACTGCAAAAAGGCCAAAACTAATATAATGATGAAGTCACCAATCTGGAGAATATGTTCTGCCTACAATGAACTGTGTAGGAATTGCATTGAATTTGATATATGTGACAGATCTTACAAAGCATATAAAGATGTTGTAGTAAAAAATATCTGTAACCAATATTTTAAAAATCGACACATTAGTTGGGCTAGATAGCCTGTTGTGTTGATAATAAATAAATAAATAATACTAAAGACATCTCAAATACTTTACGATTGTGGAAGCAAAGTCCTGAATGCAAAGTGGGACATATTTTAAAATGTTATACAGGCATTTGGGATGGTTGCACCTTTCGCGAGTACGAGAGCGATAGTCTACTCTCAACATTTTGAGGAGTAGTTGCCCCTTGCTCTCCTGGTTGCAACGTCCCTACATAAGAGACGTGTCCAGAAGGTAAGTTCATGGCCACATGTTTCTCGTGCATTGTGACAATTACCTCTTCGTGTAAGCTCAGTTCCTTCTTTTATTTATTACTCAGAGACATCATTACGTTATGGCTGAATTGCGTTTCTACTTTCCACTAACATGAGAGTTAGAATATAATATTTAATCAATAACTGTCCACCACCGACCTGAAATTTGTCTATTATTTGTTTTTAGAACGCTAGGATTGCAGGGCTGAGCAACAGCAGTGTTGGACAAGGTACTTGTCGTTTGTATCTTACTGATTTTAAATTGTACCTATGTACAGGTACTAGGTACAAGTTGGTCAATGACCCTAGACACAGTGTACTTAAGGTACATTTTAGCTATTTGACCTAGTTATTGCAAGACAGAGATGGATACAGCGCCGTAACTTACAATTTTTCCTGGGAGGGCAAGCATTAATATTTGGGCCTCCTAGAAAAAAGCTGTTTCTCTAATTCTAAAGCGAAAACTTCCTCTCTTCTTCTTCTTCTTCTTCTTCTTCTTCGTGATAGTACGAAATCGCTATTCAGCTTCGATCACCTCTTTATCGAATGTTAGACCACAACCGTATGTTAGAAACTTTGTCGCTTGTTGAGATTAAGACGAGACTTATGTGAAGTAATATCTTTTGAGCCTCTCACACGAATGTACTGCTATCAATACAATTCAATTAACACAATAATATAGTTTACACTTTCACGTATGTTCGTAACAAGTACCCCGGCTATATTTTTTTGTGGGGATATGACTTCTAGTTTTTACATTTATTACAAGCTAAACTCTGGGCCCATTATTTGACACGATTAAAACCTTAATAAACATGTTTATTACATGTGGGGGTTCAGTTGAGAACTTTATTAAAGTAGGGCCAAAATTACATTTATACTTCATCTTAGGAAAATATATGGTTCAGATGATGGCACAGCAGGGGGCCCTTAAATAATTTTCAGTCCTATTCGAAATGGTATGATGGGCCCGTTTCATCCTTGACAAGTTAATTCAGGGAACAATATTGACAAATCTCAAAGTCTTAAGAAATATATATTATTTCTAGGGTCCCTAATAGTAGACATTTTACTGAAATGGGCCCAGGTCTCATTTTTGGTTTAATTACCTTTTTTGTGCTGTTTTGTTTGTGTAATATGGTGAATCTGTTTGATGCTGCATTTATAGTTTCATGTGTCGTATCGTATATGGAGTAAGAAAATTTTGTCTTTAAGTGGGCCCCCATCGAATAGCGGGGAGATTCCCTGGGAAGGCAGTTGCCCCCCACAAGTTACGGCCCTGGCTGGATATGATTTCAAGAACTGAAGAGATACTCATTGACTGAATTTTAATTTTATTTAAAAGACCTTTTTGGCTTCGACCGGCTCGGAATATAATTCCTATATTATCACCAATAATAATAATAACTCACTATTGAGAAGGATTGATTCAGCCAAAGTCTACTGTGTCATCTAACCCTTGCCAAAAATTACGGTATTTAAGTAAGTATAATTATGTACTACTAATATATGCACGTGTGAAAGCAAAGGAAAGAGTAAGAAAAAGCAGGAAATTAAATACTAACGAAATAATTCATTAATAGAAATGTCTTTCTTTCGCATGAGTATATCTTTCACAATGATTTTAATCTACATATTATTTTATGTGTTTTGTTATTATGTATGTGGTTTCAATTTTCTTCTTGATATACAGTTTCTAGTGTGTCACGATTTTTGTTCTTTCGCACGTTCTGTCAACTAAGAATAATCAGACTTCTTTCTCCTTAATATTTTGCACATGTGACAAAGATAATGCGAATATCGTCTTGAGTCATGCAAGAATCCATGATTGCTTCAGACTCAAAAGTGCTCTCCGTTGTTAATATGAATAGTAGACTAAATTTCAAACAGGAGTTTTGACTGTCCCTATAGGTACCATTTTGGTGCGTTATCTCTGGCAAGTGAATGGTTTTGCATCGAACAGGAATTATGATATGGAATGGTGTTTGTTCTACTGAGTACAATGCGCTGTGATCGGAACAGACGATCATTCGTCTTTGTAAGTTGAAACCTTGGTGCCCAAACTGACAAATGCTTTTTGGAATACTGTGTTCAACGTTCGTAGAATGTTGAAAACATCCATAGTGTCACAATAATTCAATATTTTGTTAACTTATCAAAGAAGATGACAACAGCGGAGATAAAACCCGGTTTATCTCGATTATAGTCTATTCGTTTACCACTTATCTATTATCAACACACTTAAGGCTGATTTACATGCAAGCTTGCGATTTGAGTGAGTAGCCAATTGAAACACGTGTTTTATTGCATATTCTACATACTACGTAATAAAATCACGTGTTTCAATTGGCTACTCACCCAAATCGCACGCAAAGCAAGCAAGGGAAGCTTTCATTTAAATCGTCTTATGGTAATTCCACACTAGGCTAAAATTTTGTGCAGACATATGTTGATCAGGGCTGTCTCAACACCGCGACAACCCTCGATCATTTCCTTATTACTCAAAAGTTTGAAGACTGAAAACAAAACAAAGAGAATACATATGCATCATTACTTACTGCACAATTTACTATGTTGGGAAAATGGACTACAATGCGTTTAAATAACAAAAATATCTAAAGAGAACATAAATAATAAGTATATACCATCTCAATCAATTTCCAATTTACTGTTGTCACCGTTCTATGATATCAAGTGGACAAAAGTGCTCTAGAACTTCCAGTCTAATTCAACGTGGACCAAATTTTCAGTTCCAACTCAGTTTTATACTCTTCTTATCGATATGTGGCCCGTTTTTTATTTAAGTCTCAACTCCTGAGTTATTCATATAATAGTATACCGTACTCTGCATAGAATAGAAAATACTGCAAATAATATTTACATTTTCGCAAGAATTAAGACCAAAAACGTTATACTAACTGAGAACCGTAAACAAAAGCGTAAAAAACTGAGAACCGAAAATATCGTCCATAATGGTTTACACTCACAGAGAAAAATGATTGTGCTGAATCGCGACCCAGCGGTTTGTTTAAAATTTTGTAAACCAAATTGGGTTGTTTGGGAACGATGAGTAGTCACTTTCAACCCAACTTGAATAACCGTTTGGGTTAGAATCCTGAATTTAACTAAAAGTTGAGTAAAATAATTTCAACCCAATGTTACTACACGCTTTGACCCTATTTTGGTCGGAGCAGATTTAACCCAATTGGGTTACGTGGGTTAGTTTTAACCCAATCATTTTTCTCAATGCTGGAAGTGGATAAACGATATTAAGTGGCCTCTCCGCTGCCTGGCTTTATATATTCATGAAATTTTCAATGGTAGCGGTCAGTCCAGTACCACTTTTAGATAGAGGTCATTGCAGAACACGAAACAAGGACGTAACCGAACAACACAACGACTTTTGGGGAGAAGATGTCTGGTCCAAATATTTTCTGATTGATTCTTGGGGTTAAGTTCGGGAATGGGGATTCAGAATTAGTAAAAAAGGGAAATTGCAGGAGAAACAGGTATTGTATAGTGATTTTTAAAGTTTTTGTGCAAGGAGAACGAAGTTATATCAGTGTAAAGTGCCATAAATTAGTGTGAGAGGGAATGAAATGTGGAACTCTATGTCTGAGGCAATGACGTTTATCTAAAATCGATACTGGACTGACTGTTACCATTGAAAATGATGAAGCCAAGGAGGGGGATAGGACACTTAATCTGTTTGTCCACATCCAGTCTAAACGAATATAGACCAAATTTTCGGTTCTAACTCATTTTCTTACGCTTGATATCGCTGTGCGGCCCGTTTTTTTATTTATGTCTTAATTCTTGCAAAAAGCGTAAAATTATTGGCAGTATTTTCTATTATATGCAGAGTACGCTATACTATTATATGAATAACTCAAGAATTAAGACTTAAATAAAAGAACGGACGGCACATCGATAAGAAGCGTATAAACCTGGGTTAGAATTGAAAATTTGGTCCATATTGGATTAGACTGTTAGTGGACAAACGAGTTTAAATATTTGCTCTGGCATATATCTTTCGACACTAAGCAGCCAATCGAGTATTGTTACGTTCAGCCCGATGGTCTGAGGCCGCACAAATCGTGAAGGGTTGTGAGCGTTAAAGGTAATGGGAATCGCGTATTATTAAAAAAAAACTAATCTGACTTTAACTAACCTGTCTACGCTCTCTCGAGATACTATCAGTGTTTTTGGCACTATCATGTTCCCCTCGTCGAGTATTACAAGAACAAATAAAAAAATGCGGCCCATATATCTTTCCCATGTTTATCTCGGACTTTACCATGCAGTTTTTTTTAATGTTGCGAAACTCTAATTAAAAAAAATGGTATCATCGTGTTCCTTTTGTTGAGTACTATCAGAATCAATAAAAAAATCTTTGGCCCATTCTTCCCCTCCACTTAAGTGTTGCTCACATAACAAAGTATTAGATATGTTCAAATAGGAGTACAACCTAGGATAAGGACACCAGTGGTCGGCCAATTAAGGAATTAGTTTACTTATTTTGTTTCTTTTTCTTTACTTTCATTCTTTCCAAAGTTCTTTCTTCACTAAAATACAACATTTCTAACTCAAAATCTTACATATATTTCGTAAGAAGATTGTTTTTACGAGACCATCCAAATTTTACCAGTGGTTGTCCTATATTTAACGCAAATCAGCGCAACTAAATAGCAAAATTTGCGTTGCTTTGACGTAGCGCGTTATGTAATCCGGCCCCTGGTAAAAACTTAACTATAAGGTTAAAGCCGTACGAATTTTATATAACATAAACCTCGTTTTAATATTTATATGAAAATGGCCGACCACTGGTGTGTGTCCATTGACTGGTGTCCTCACCCTATGTAATGGTTTATTTATGCTGACAATGCTCTTTCTATATGTTGTCTTTTCAATTAAGTGAAGAAAGAAATATTGTAACCAATTACCAGAAACTTCACTGTAAAACAGACTAAATACTGTATATCTACACATTTTCTTACCTGATTCAGTAATGTTAGTTAGTTACACAAATGCATTCTAGCAGCTTAACTTCTAGAGAAGATCTTAAACCGCACCTTTCCTTGAGTATTTGAGAAACATGACAGACAACGCTGGATATATCAAGCATTCAGAATGAGAAAAGAATAAAAACCGCAAAGAATAATAAAAAAAAGTCACTACTGAAGTTGAAGGTCATGAGAAGATGCAGCTAGAATAATGGTAACTTGGTAATTTTTTCTTCTCTCACTTTGTTTCTGCAAAACCTTGAGGTAACTTTTTATTTGTAAAAAAAAAATTGAAACAGTAATTATGTTTGCTTATGTAATGTAATGAAACTGTCTTTTGAATAGAGCCGTATATTCCATCCAAAGAAGCAAAACTTTAACAAAATTAAAATATACGTACGTGTATGGAACAATGCAGGATATTGGATAAACTTAACTTATATGATTCTCAGCAATTGGATTCCACAAAGAACGAACACTCATGCTTTCATTGATATTAAATATACTGGCATCCTCAGTGGAAATGTAAAGTACTGATATTGGAAATCCTTTTAAAGAAATTTGATCAACCATTTTGGACTTTTGATCTCTTTCTATACAAGAAATATGTCGTTTTTACAAGGAGGTTAAATACTTTTCAGCACCCCTAGTATGCTGTTCCAGGTTTTTCAATAACATCTCATAAATTTTCTTTTATTACGAGCTTTGATCAATCCTTCCTGATGTTTGATTGGCTTTCAAAACCAGGGCATGAGCATATGCCCCCAATGCCATCCCCCTCAATGAAAAATGTAAGTAATGAAATTCTAAATAATTTGATCAACTATTTCTAACGTTTGATCTACGCCTATGTATTTCCATACAAGAAATGTGCTCGTTTCTTATTGGGGGGGGGGGGCTAAATACTACTCAGCCCCCGTAGTTATAGCATTCAAGTTTTTTTTTTATACCAGTTCATACTGACGTTTGATTGGCTCTCAAAGCAAGATACTAAGCAGCCGTGGCTCAATTCATAGAGGCTTAGTCCTGGTAATCGGAAAGTTCTGGGAACGATCCCAGCGGCCGCCATGCTGACTGAGGGTTTTTTCTCGGTCACACCAGGCAAATCCGGGATGGTACTAAACAAACTAGGGGCCCGGGCTACTACCTTTCTCTGCCCTATTCCAGCCTGAGCCTGAGATGCCTAACGATCATAAATAAATTCAAGTCCAATGTAAATTTTAGTCGTAGTAGCAGATGGGACGGGCGTAAGCCATAGTGCTGTTACCGCCGATATAATTCATCATTTACAGTAGTAGGAGATAGCAGAACTGGCAGTTGTAAGGAAAGTATTAATAATAATAGTAGTCGCTTTTGTAATAATAATAGCAGCGGCAGATCTATGGCAGTCCCTACTTATCTATCTCCACCCCAAGATCATGAGCAATAATGGCTAAACCGACTATCCCTCCATCTGTTGAACAAACGAACGCACATGTCAATCTTGAATTCAAATTTCGAATTTTATTTATGGCCTTTAGACATCTCAAGCTCAGGCCAGGACCTTGCTTCTAGGCACCACATGGCATTTGTCTAGTGTGACTGAGGAAAACCCCTTGAAAAATCTGTCAGGGGGGATGGCAGCCGCTGGAATCGTTCCTAGGACCTTCCGATTGGTAAGCCAGCTCTCTACCGAGTATGACTGACAGACTGGAGATATTTACGTGTATGTGTAGACTTGACTTTGTTACGGTCATCACCTTCTATTTATTTCTTTAGTAGCTAGTTGTGTCTAATTCTGTTGGGTAACGCAGTTATCAAGTTTTTAACAAACGAAAATGGGATATCAACAGAGATTTTGCGAATAAGTGATATCACGTAAACCTTCAACCAAGCAAATACGGAGTAAAGACGATATCTTTCGTGCAAATGGTTTTCATGTAAACGAACACTGACATTGCACATCTATATTATTCTTTATCTATGGTATACATTGAGACAGCGCACGTTACTCATTTCACTGCTTTCTGTTCTTTAAAATATGTTTTTGATGTATAAAGTTACTGAAATGTGTTGTGTCAAGGTTTGTATTAACAATGTCAAGTAATGTCGTGTATATATTTTCTTTTTCATGTTTTATGCCTTCAAACTTCCGAATCACATTGCGCTATAACTTACGAGTTGTACGAGCGTTATAATAACTCCTACTATACACTTTACGGTTAATGTAACTTCTACGATCAAAAAATGTCGTAGAGAGTTTCGTAAATACACAACAAACTTGAAAAACGAACTTCACGGGTGACCTTAGAATGATTTTCGGTGAGTGATCGTACGATTATTTTTTAGTTTATTTATTTTAGGTAAGATACTAGTCATCTTTGCCTTAAGAGAGCACAAAAGGCAACTTTTGAATGTAAGGCAGCTTTGTAAATCCGCCCCCCGGGAATGAAACATATCGAAAACAAAGGTGTTTCAATGACATAAAGCGTTTACTAGTGGACATAATTGTTCCAAACCTATTTGCCTCGTCCCAAAACCAGCATCAAACCGAATAACATTCAAAGATTTTGAGACTTCATTTCAGGTGATCAGCGAAAAGTAGGAACGAAATTAGGATACGTGTGGTCAGTTTACACAGTTCTATACTGTCGTGGATAAACGCCGGAGGCAATGAAAATAATCGTCCGATCATTGTATTAAATATGGCGCAGTGCTATAATCTAATGTAATAATGTCTCTTCTTATTCACACGGTGTTCACTGAAGGAAGAATTATGATCTTCATGGAGAATGCTTCACTTGATTTAGTTTGTCCTGCAGAAGTAAAAATCTAATAGCCATAATGTAGCCTATAAAGAACTTTATTTGAACACTTCAAACAATCTACCAACTTTTTGAAGGTAAGTAATAAATATCATAGTGAATAGTACAGGTATGCTTAAGTGACTCTTGGAAATAAGCAAATAAGCATCATAGAATAAATACAAGAAACGTGTTCCAGACAAATATACCGTAATACAATACTACAAACATATTAAAATCTTTCAATAATAAATATATAATTTTATCATCTGCAGCCCAAACATATTACAAACAGGAAGTTTGTATTTTCTTTTAGGTGGCCGTATTTTACAATGATTGTCATTGTTTTTTTTTTAAAGCATATACAGTGGAACCTCGATATAACTAATTCCTTGATAAATCGAAGTTCTTCCATTCCCCTTGAACCTGCTATCACTCCCACGTGTATTTTTACCTCTATATATCGAAGGACTGCTCAGGAAGACCTCGATATTTAGAATCTTCATACTTGCTTAGCTTGGCACCGCACCTCTATCTATCGAAGTTTTGTTTGGAAAACCTCTATATATCGAAGTTGTTTGGATAAAATCTATAATACTGTACTGTATTTAGACGAAACTCAGATCATTCTTTGAACGATAATCGTTCATGTTGCAATCTGTAAACCCCACCATTGTTTAACATAGACATTGTAAAAATTAATAAACAGAATCCTTTAATTACATCAAATTACTGATGATAAACGCATCCAATAACTGTTGTTTTTGTTGTTGTGAACCTCTATATATATCGAAGTCAGTTAGAAATCACCTTGATGAATCGAACCTCGGTATATCGAAATCCTCGATAGTTCGAAGTTTTCTCGTTCCCATTCAGGTTCGATATATCGAGGTTCCACTGTATTTTACCTACTTATTTTGCTACTTTCGTTTATCGTACTATGTTTTCCATATATTTTGTGTTTCGTAATACGTATTTATGTCCATCAAGTTTCAAATACGATGAGTTTGTACACTTTACATTAATATTTTCATTTTATTTTATTAACTCATTATTGAAGGACGAAACGAACTTTGATCCGTGAAAGGTAATTTCTGTTTTTCTCTACTGAAATTCGAATAATTGACGTAAAACGAAAAAGGCGAGAAAACCCACTTGGATTGAGCCTTAAAACGTCTCATATTCCGAAACTGTGAAATGAGTTCACAAGGGATTCGCCAAAGAAAGTGGGGATTCCCACACAGTCTTTGGAGTAAATGAGGGTGGAAATAAGCACGAATAAGACGACTTTTCGTA